>JAAMPI010001825.1:0-10161 GCA_013054445.1 Cudoniella acicularis | reverse complement strand
GGGGGGGGGGGATCACGTGGTCAGCTTATTTGACGTAAAACGGTAAAGTGGATGGAAACGTGTTTTAAGATATTTAGGATGAAGTGAAAGATGGGGAAAACAAGTGGGTATCAAGCCTTTGCATAGAAGATGGCTTGGGAACAAGCTCGTCCCGTGGTTGATTTAGCTCCCTCCACATCTACGGTGGGCTCTCAGGGGTTCCCTCCAGCTTGGAACGCTATCGTCAACGTGATCGCTTATCTTCAGTGGGGGTTTTGGTGGCTCTTCAGCCATGGCTTGGGCTTGCAAGGCGATAAGTTCCATCGTCATCCAATTCTTCGAACCTTCTATGATTTTGCACATCACGCGTAGCTGAAAGTCGGAGATATGTTTCTCCTCGTCCTTGTTCAATTGATCATTGGTTACGTTCTGAGGGCTTTTACGTCCAATGCCCGAAAAATTCTCCTCGGCACTCGGAAACACAGCCCTGTCTCAGAGCTCCCACTGCGCTCTCTCCGCTCTTTTGCAAGCCCTAACGAGATTTCACTGCCATTTCAGACCCCTTTTTGAATTTTTAATTCTATTATATAGCTACGCTATGTCTTCCACTAATTCGCATAGATTGCCCCTGCTTCGGATTTCTTGTATTGCAATTCGAGACCCGTCAACTCCAGCATCTGTCCTCTTGACCCGTTTCAACCTGCCCATGACAAATCTCCACACAATGTTGGCCACAAACAATATAATAATTCCCCGATTGGACTCTTGCAGCGCCACCCTCAACAGAAGCTGACGACATTCCTTGATTCGAAGATCAACCGATGCAGTTGTCCCAATGGAGCGGCGATACGTCCCGGCTAAAAGGAACATTGGTCACCCCACGCAGCTTCCCAAAAAAGCCTCTGCAGGCTGCGCAGGCTTACATTGTGGCACCTCCAATGAATGGTACCTGGGTTTCACCAGAAGCACGGTACCTGGCATTCGAGAGCCTTGGATGATCATTTAGCGGTCAAGAATTTCCCCCACAATGCATAAATAGATTGGAGCTCCTGACCGCTGAGAATATCCTCCTATAAAATCACCGACCAAACGCCCGCTGGACGACAGTCCGAAGATCAACCACAAATCCATTTGATGCAATTGATCCAGTTGAGCCAGTTGAGCCAATTGCCAAGTCCATACTCACACTCACACTCAACCATGTTACAACCTACCGACGATGGTGAGCGGTACGAACTCACCAACGCAACGGCCATGCCAAAGGCAGATGGATTTCTATGGAATCAGAAGATGATGATCCAAGTTACCTGTCGTGGTTATGCTATTGCTCAGTTCATGCAGCCAGAGCCAGCCAAGTATGCGCATGCGCCCAATCTCGAAGGCAAGACCTTTATGCAGCCGGAGCAGAGCTACTACTCCCATCACCCCGGCCGGTTTGTCTACATCAAGGACGCGGAAACCGGCGAACTGTTCTCGGCACCCTATGAACCGGTTCGGGCCCCGGTAAAGCGGTTCAACTTCTCGGTCGGCAAGAGCGATATCAAGTGGACCGTGGAGCACCTGAATATCCGCGTGGAGATGACCCTGAGCTTACCTACACATGATGTGGCAGAGCTGTGGACTATCAAGGTAACCAATTTGTCGAATCGCCGACGTAAGATATGCGTCTATCCGTACTTTCCAATCGGCAACATGTCATGGATGAATCAATCTGCCCAATACAGTGTCGACCTCGAGGGTATTGTGGCGAGCAGTGTCACGCCGTACCAGAAGGCAGAAGATTATTTCAAAAACAAGTACTTTAAGGATAAGACTTACTTCCTTTGCGAGAAACCGCCTCATTCGTGGGAAACCATGCAGCAAGCATTCGAGGGTGAGGGTGGTCTTCATGCCCCGTCCGCTGTGATGGACCCGGAGCTAGGAGGTGGAGATGCGCGTTACGAAACTCCCACAGCCGCTGTACAATATCGAGTACCAATGAGCGGGGGTGAATCAGTCGAATACCGCTTTCTGTTTGGCCCTGCTTATGATGAGGCTGAAATCAAGGCGATGCGTACAAAATATTTAAACAAGGAAGGCTTTGCGAAATCCGCAAGAGACTATGCGGCGTACATAGAAAAGGGCCGCGGCTGTCTTCATATCGACACACCTGACAAAGCTCTCGATAACTTCGTGAACAATTGGCTTCCTCGTCAAGTGTACTACCATGGCGATGTGAACCGCTTGACAACCGATCCTCAGACTCGCAATTACCTCCAAGACAACATGGGCATGACCTTCATCAAACCCGAAGTAACACGCAAAGCATTTATTCTAGCACTCTCGCAGCAGGAAACCAGCGGTGCCATGCCGGATGGAATACTACTGGCCAAGGGCGCAGAACTGAAGTATATCAACCAGATTCCGCATACTGACCATTGCGTTTGGCTGCCAGTGACTTTGGACGCATATCTAGCTGAGACGGCTGACTATGGCCTGCTTCAAGAGAAGGTCACGACCGCTGATGGCAAAACCTATACTGTTTTTGAAGGTTTCAGCCGCGCCATGGAGTGGCTACTCAAAACCCGTGACGAGCGTGGGCTAAGTTATATCGCTCAGGGCGATTGGTGTGACCCAATGAATATGGTAGGCTGGAAGGGTAAAGGTGTCTCTGGATGGCTTACGGTAGCTACCGCTTACGCCTGCAACCTTTGGGCTGGTGTCTGCGAACAGCAAGGAAAGGCACAACTAGCGGCACGCTTCAGAACTGGCGCACGGGAAGCCAACGCCGCTGTTAATACCCACCTGTGGGATGGAAGCTGGTTTGCACGTGGCATCACAGACGATAATGTGGTCTTTGGTACCCAAGACGACAAAGAAGGCCGTATCTGGCTAAACCCACAAACCTGGTCCATCTTGAGCGGAGCGGCTAGTGCCAAGCAGACAGCCAAGATGATACTTCAAGTCGAAAAGCAACTCTATACCCCATACGGTGTCACCATGTTCGCACCTCCCTACAGCAAAATGCGTGAGGATGTAGGTCGCGTGACACAGAAATATGCCGGTTCAGCAGAGAACGGCTCAGTCTACAACCACGCCGGTATCTTTTACATCTACAGTTTATACTCAATCGGCGAGTCGGATCGGGCCTATGCCCTCCTCCGCCAAATGCTACCCGGCCCATCTGACGAGGACTACGTACAGCGCGGCCAGCTGCCCATTTACATTCCCAACTACTACCGTGGCGCCTACCACGAGTATCCTCGCACAGCGGGGCGCTCCAGTCGCCTGTTCAACACCGGTACCATAACATGGGTTTACCGATGTTTCATCGAGGGGCTTTGCGGACTGAAGGGTGATGCGGAGGGTTTGCGTATAGAACCACAGCTTCCTTCATCATGGAAGGGTATCAAAGTCACACGACTTTTCCGTGGAGCGAAATTCGAAGTTGACATCCGTCGTGGTGATGTTGGCGAGGTGAAGGTTAAGTATGAGGGGAAGTTGCTTCCCGAGGCGAGGTTTAAAAATATCGTTCCGGGTACGACATATCAGTTGGCTGTGTTGGTGCCGCAGTAATTGGAAGGAGGGAAATTAAAAGGGGGTGTGGCTGGTTGATTTTTGGCTGTTGGTCTTAATAATCTTCCATCCTTAGAATAGACGTTCCCTCTTTTTTTTTTACCCTCATAGAATTACCTTTTCTTTTTTTCTGGTCCAGTCAGAAATCTGCATTAACTCCTCTCTAGATACTTTAGCTTTCCTTATCTGGAATTTTTTTGGGACACATAGAAGTGATAATAGAAAGATGAATTTATTTCAGTATTATCGATTGACTCTGAAATTTGAATGTGACGAGGTGAGATGATGTCTATTGTTTCAGTCTTTTCTAACTTTCTTCAAACTCAAGACGTAAGTGATGAGTGTAAATTTACCACATTTCCAACCAAGGTCACGTTTTAAATATAATTTCTCACTAGTAGAAGTTTGTTTGTAAAGGACTATAATAGGTTAGTTACTAAACTGAAATTCAATTTCCGTCAAACTTCTCTCTACATTACTGTTCAGAATAGTTCGAAGTTAGAAGGGATCAAAAATATTTATTGATAGATATAGCTCCTGTGGTTGGCGTAGGTGGTCGATGTGTAGAAGCAGTTTGAACTTTGAAAGGTGAAGAAAGGGTGAGAGATATTGTTGACAGTGATGCAGCGATTCGGTGGTTTTATTAATCTCGGTGGGAAAGATGAATTTATAGAGATAGGTAAGTATATGCGTGTATGCGACGGTTTGGTGTGAAAAGGGGGCGGGGGAGGAGGCGTATCAATCAATCTTACACATCATCGCAAGCATCATGCATCTATCTCATAACACAACATCACAACCCAGCAGCAAAGCACAGAGCCAACACACAAGAGTCCGCTCAATCCTCAACCCCAATCAAGATTCCAACTCCGACAATTCCCTATCACTACTCTCACTCGTAGTATCAACCCTAATCTTATACGACTTCTCAACCCTGATCCCCCTCCTCTCACCACCCGTCAAACCCACCTCATCATCCAGTGCCTCCCTGCCGCTGGAACCATGTCTCGAATTCGACACCGTTGCCTCACTCTCCTTCACATCCTTCCGCAACTCCAACTGTGTCCCCCTCTCATCTTCTGTATGTCTTGTATATGAGCTGTTTCTTGAGAATCCAGAGGAGGTGACTTTTGTTAGGAAGGGGGATAAATAGGTGAGGAAGAGGTCGAGGAGTGGTTTCAAGGTGGGGAGGGAGCCGCAGACTGTTATTAGGAAGAATTCCGCCGTGACATAGGCGAAGATGTCATAGGTTGCCCAGGTGAAGTCGGTGCGGTTGGCTAGTTGGGACAGGTAGGAGGTTTTGATTGCGGAGATTATTGAGGTTCTGTGTGGGGGGTTTTTATTAGTGTTGAAGTTGAGATTTTGAATAGATGGATGAATGATGGGATTTGGGGAGAGGGAAATGGGAAATGGGGGGACGAACAGGACGTTAAGAGCAAATACGACCGACAAGGTGAATTTCTCTTGGAAGTTCATTTGCAAGGACCAGAAGATGGTGGAAGGGATGAAGGCGAGACTTGCGTCGACGAAGGTGTTGTATGCTGTGGGAGCGTTGTTAGTGTGTTTGATGCAAATAAGAGGGGGAGGGAGGAACAGGGTTGAAGGATATACCTCCAGTGAAAGTACCGAAGTCAGCCATAATGCTTGGTTTTAGGCAGGTTCCTTTTTATGCGGCTATTATGAAGAAGTTAGTTTGTGTCCTAAGAGATGATTCAAAAGCCAGCCGATTTTGAACAATGTTTTCGAGCTTGGCTTAGATGGAGGCGAAATCAAGAGCAGAAGACAATATACCTATCCCAAAGAGCAGCAGCAGGTCTGCACTGCGCAAACGTAAGAATCGAGCAAGTAACACTAACAGCACAAACGAGCACGATGCAAAAAGTCCACAGGTAAGCCTTCTGCCACGTCTTATGCGTGTTCCTCATAATAGCAAGCAACAGAGCAGCGACGGATACTTTGCCAGCGCCAACGCCCATGATGCCGAAGACTTGACTTGCCCAGTTGAGCAGTTGGACTTGGGCGATGATGTCGGGGCCGAGCTTGGCGACATCTTGGATGTGTCTTTCTCCGCCTTTGAGGCAGACGAGGGTTAGGGCTATGGTCCAGCCGTAGAAGCAGATCTTTTTTTTGTTCTAGTTAGTTTACTAAGATAGACGACGGAGGGGTTTGAAGGAGAGGGGAATGACGAACCATGGATAATAGCATGAAGTAATCATCCCATCCGATAATAGCTTTGCGGGCGCGGAAGAAGAACCTTAAGATAATGGTTCCGCTTGAGATAATTGTCAGAATCCACATCAAGACCATTAAGTTGACTCCTCGATCTGGGACCGGCCCCGTGGCCGCTGCGGTTGTCGTGTCCATTGTTGCAATTACAATTTGAAGATGTTCATACAAAAGCCGTAATGTGCAACTTGGTACTGAGAAAAAGGGAACCGGGAGGTTGTTAAGCTTTTTTAGAATGCCAGGCTTTGATACCGGCCTGTAGAAACTGGCCCATATGTGGCGTGACAGGGTCACTTCGTTCGTTCGCTCAGTGACCGTGAATGAAAGGTTACGATATCTCTGGCAAGCCGTTTACTCTATGCTTGCCTCTGATAAAGCTTGATTTAACGACCCGTCTGCTTGGAGTGTGATTCTTCGCAGCACTTGAGTTGATGGACGGCAAATGCCTTCCCTGATGAAGCAACAAAGAATCCATGGGATGGGATGGAAGCGAAGGTTCCTTTTCTGTTCTGGCCCTTTTTTAGTTTCGTGATATGGTGATAATTATGGGATTGATTTCTTTTTTTTCCCTTACCCACGAATCCCACGATAAGAAACCCCGGTACGCTACTCTCCCCCCACCCCCCCTAAATAAAACGTAACGTATCCAGGCTGGCACGGACGTTCTGGNGTAAACAATACCCTAGTCACGCTACGTTTTATTTAGGGGGGAGAGTACAATCCGCATCAAAAAAAAGATACAATGGTCCGAGCTTTTTTACGACCCGGAGTCTTCTGGACGAGTCGCCATCAAGCCCATCTTTACCCCCAGTTCCTTTCAAGCATTCTTATTATTAGCCACCATCAGAACGGTGATCACTCATTTTAGTCATTTGCTTGTCCATGTCGCGAATTCCATCATGCCCCTCTTCCGGCCTTCAGCAGCAAATAAGGTGAAATCTGCAACGAGGCACAATTTGCTTACCCCCCGCATCTCACACGCGAGCTCGTAAGGATCGTGTGGTAAGCTTCTCGCACGCTTCAAGTAATTTTCCAAACGCTGCCGCTGCCGTGCATCCAACCCCTCGGAATTTTATTCCTGGCATAGCGAGGCATACTAGCATAGTACGTACAATTCTGCTTGGTCATATAGATTGCGCTGCTCTCCATAATGTTCTTCCTCTTGGTTTTTCCACAACCCTTCAATTATAATCGAGGAAGCAGTTATGGCGTTCCAAGGCCTGAACTTGACCAACGCAACTCTTCCTGACGTGATTGCAATCTTGCCCGATTTGACGAACCTAGGAAACTTAACCGCTCTCTCCAATCCACCCCCAACAAACCAAATATGTTTTATAGACGACAGAGCAATACCTGTCGTAATACAGACGGCAGAACAATGGAACGATTGGGGTTGTATGTCAGGCTTTTATTGTGAGTAGATGGGCCGAGAGGGTGACATTTTGGAATTTCCTAACGGCTCCAGGTGAATTCAATAACGCCACCCTGCTTCCAACGTACTGTCCACCCCTTCCCGCGTGCCAAGAAGTAAGGTTATCAGGAGGAGTTTGCCCTCCTAATGGACCACTCGAACCATACGTCTGTCCAGCGGGATCATATTGCCCACATGAAGGAGGAAAGCTACAATGCCCGGCAGGAAGCTTCTGCCCCAAGGGCTCCGTGGAACCTATACCGTGCAGCTTTGGCTCAAATTGTCGCGCGGGATCTGGGCAGCAAACTACATATCTCTATATCTTCATTCTCCTCATCGTGGACATCATGATTATAACTGCGACACTGTTGGCCAAAATCCGAGAAGCGTACAAGCGAAAACATCCACAAGAAAAGGTGACCTTGAAAAGGGCAATGACTTCATACAGAAAAGCGAGACCTGGGTTTCGAAACAATAGGAAATATGAGGAACTTGAAGATGAGCAGGAACCTTTTACTGCCGACGTAGAAAGCATTGCAATGAATAGCAGGGTCGATTTCAGGCGACGGCCAACAGGCTTCGAGGCGCTCGGTGAGCAGGAGGCGGATTTTGTGGTGGGGGACCATATGAAGCAGGACGATGGCGCAGACAAGACAGATCTTCAAAAATTTGTGCAATCGCTATCGAAATGCCTAGGTGCGACAAAATTCGGCCTGACTTTTGAGTACCAGAACTTGCAGTTTCACCCGAAGAAAAGTCCCAGGCCGATCCTTTCGGAAGTGACCGGATTAATTAATGCGGGGTCTCTATGGGGGGTCATGGGAGCTTCTGGCGCTGGAAAATGTATGTTTTATTCCGAAATTGAGCCCGGTCAGTGCTAATGCGGTACAGCAACTTTCGTCAATGTTCTCATGGGCAAGCAGTCAAATACCGGAGGCGTCACTAGGGTCAATGGGGTTAAAGGGGACATCAAAAAGTAGGCTTTCGTAACCGCGACCGAGATCAGGGCTAACAAAAATTTCCAGATATAAAAAGATTATCGGCTACGTTCCTCAGGACGATATTGTTCTCCCAGAACTAACAGTACGGGAAAACATCCTTCACTCTGCCAGAATTCGTCTACCAGCAAACTGGTCTGACGCGGAAATTCAAGAGCATGTTGATATTCTCTTGGCATGTCTCCAACTCTCGCACGTCAAGAACTCACTTGTTGGAAGCACAGCCGCTCCCGTTATCTCTGGTGGACAGCGAAAGCGTGTAAGCATCGGCATGGAATTAGCAGCTGCCCCCATGGCCCTCTTCCTCGACGAACCAACCTCCGGTCTGGACGCCACAGCGGCAAATTCCATCATGTCTACCCTCAAAGCGCTGTCTCGACTTGGCATGACAATCGTGACCATTATCCACCAGCCTCGTCAAGAAATCTTCGAATCCCTCGATAGTCTTGTGCTCCTCGGTGCAGGAAGGATGATCTATCAGGGCCCAGAACGCGGCATCCAGCCACACTTCGAAGGACTTGGCTTTGCATTCCCAGATCATGCGAACCCAGCAGATGTCATGGGAGATATCATTGCCGGAGAAGGAAGACACTATAAGCCTAAAGGCGACGCAAGTGTGCAGAGTTTAATCGACTACTGGCAATTGAAACACCCTTCCACCTCCGGCCACGACGACAAACGCGCTCCATCGTCTCTGTAGCGGAAACAAAATCACTCTCTCGCGCACTCAAATTGCGCGGTGCTCCCTGGTACCGACAAATTTGGTTCTGCCTCCGCCGCGCCCTCCTCCAACAATACCGCATGAAATCATCCTTCTTCTTCGAGCTCGGCATAGGCGGCTTGGCCGGCTTCCTCATCGGTCTCGCAGAGCTAAACAACCACGGCGAGAATTTCAGAGGGATCTTCAACCCGCCATACGACATTCTCTCCTCCTCCATCGACTACACCTCCGTCCCACAAATGGCACTCTTGGTCGGTTTATCCATCGGTCTCACGGCTTCCGCGCCAGGCGTCAAGATCTTCGGCGAGGAGAAACTCGTGTATTATAGAGAGGCAGCCGCAGGACACAATCGCTTTGCCTACTACATGGGCAAAGTCCTCAGCACGCTTCCTCGAATGGTATTGGCATGTTTCCACTTCACCACCTTGTTCATGTTACTTTCCACCCCTCGAATCTCATATACAAACGCATTCGCCGCCCACCTCCTCTACTTCTGGTGCATTTACGGCCTCGCATCCTGCGTCTCAATGGTAACGCGAAGAGAAGATGGTCCTCTCATCGCAACTATGTTATCCCTCATCGTCGGCGTTCTAAACGGCATGTCCCCCACTCTCCGCACGGTGCGAAAGTGGCACATGCAGTGGCTCTGGAGATCAAGTCCCGGCACATGGTTGGCGGAGGGGTATTTCAGCGAGAATATCGCGCCGTTGAGGTATCTTTATCAGATTGATATTGCGACGAATGGGGTGGGGTATTCGTTGGGGAAATATTCGGATGATATGGTGATGTTGTTGGTGATTGGGCTGATATATAGGCTTGTTGCGTTTTTCGGGTTGAGGTTTGTTAATCGTGCTAAGCAACGGTAATGGCGGGGGCGTTCAGACTTGGCGTTGTTGTATGCATTTTAGATGGGGCGATGAGACTACGGAGCGTAAGGTAGATTAGTGACGGTATGATACCACTTGTTCTGTTTAATCGATGATGAAGTTTTACATCACTGAAATAAAATAATTATCAAAAAATTTCTTACAGCTCGAATGGGGCAAAGACCGGTATAACTGGTGAGAGCGAGCCTTTCCTATGTCATGAATTTGCGACATAGATGGGTAGATGAACTTAGATCACTGGCTTGCCTCATCCGCACTTCAATACAACACACGGTCTCTGAGCCTTCGGAAATCGTGGATCTCACTCTATTCTATTCTCAACCTAAATATCGCCTTTCTCCAACCTACCTAAACTTACAATCTCTCTCAGTCCACATCACCATT
>JAAMPI010001824.1:0-10164 GCA_013054445.1 Cudoniella acicularis | reverse complement strand
GAAGTACTCGGGTGTGAAGCTAAAAGTGGTCCTGAGGCAAATTTTCCCTATGACCTGCTATACCTGTTCCGAACGTTCTTGAGTGCTTCATCTGCTTTTAATTTGCAATCCTGGCAGTGGCGAGGCAAGAAACCCCCTCGGCTGCAGCTGCCAGCCTGTTGCGACATTAGATTAGCTGGTTATCAGCTGCACAACGTGATTCGACATCATGCTCTGCATCAGAGTGCGCGTAATTTTGCCTTTTCACAAATCTGCCTCGACGAGGCAGCCTTGTTGGAAGAGTCTCGACCGCCTTATGATGCTGCTGATCTGTTACCTTTCAGCTATCAGTATAACTTTAAAACCGGCACTTTTCTCATATTGAGTTTCCTAAATTTCCGTGGATGCTTCATCAACTGCCATGGCGTCACTTTGTTCAAAAACTGGCGCCTTGGCTTCAGCTACCAATGAGCTTACGGTCAGCAGCTGCAAATTTCGACTTCGATTTTTCTATAATGAAAGTGGAAGCACCGACTGAATTTCATCCTCTTGGGCAGAGACTATCAGAACAGAGAAGAGACGAGGCAGAGAACGACATACCACATGTAACTGCCCAGAAGCTAGGGGCTTTTTTCAAGGACATACCACCCCATGCTCCGGAGTTGGTCAAGGCATACGGTCACCGAGTCTCGGAAATTTCACAACTGCCTGCTACAAACACTCACAATCATATATAACCAACACTATCTTTGCAGGTCATGCCGGAGCTGACGGGACCTCTATTTGGGCTGCAGCCACCTCTGGGCCCGGAGCTTTATCTATTCAGTTGCTTGAGTGTATGCTTGCAAGGGTATGGAATGGCCCCGAGGCGACTTCCGTGTGGGTAGAATTGGCGAAGAAGCGGAAGTTGGAATCGGAAGAAAATGTGAATAGGGCGAGGCCGTTGATTTTGGGACTTTGATGGCAACACGACAACAAATTTCAAGGAGTCAGTTATCTGGGTGGGATGCCAGTGCTCGCGCATGGCTGAGAACTGCAGATGAAGTCAAAAAACTAGAGCAGACGCAGTTGATGTTGGTCATTGATAACCTCGACATTCCAGTAAACCATGATATGAAGGTCTACTCTAGTGTCATGGAAGTATGGAAGACTGCGTTGCAGTCCTTGGAACGAATGGTAATTGGCATGCCTCAAAGTTTGCATGATGACGGCGCAATTCTCCTTAGACTATCTGCGTGGCATTTGTATCCTGATCTCTTGGTTTTCAGCGGCCTCGAGGAGCCAAAGAATATCAGCATAAAGGACCCACTGATCAAGGGCGGTGTTCTCACAATCGGCCTTCAGATGGAATGGAATGATGATTCAAAAGGTATTTATTGGTCGTTATCTTTGGTACACCTGAGATACTATGGCGACCCTGGGTTAACTCGACGCAGTCTTGCTCGCGACTCCTCTCGAATCCATTTCGAGCAACTTATGCAAGTTACTCTTGGAAGCTTATGTGCCTCCTAGAGAAGTGCAGGCTGTGACGCCCTTTCTATCGCAGCCTTCTTTACTGCAATCGGTGATTTGTTTGATCGAGTCAACGAAACGGATAAGGCGGGTGATTTAAGCTGTAAGCAAAGTTTCTGTGGTGAATTTCGTCGGTTGGACCCGAATTGGCTGCAAACTCTTATCGTCGCAACGAGGTCTATCACAGATACTTCGGAAATCGAGCGAGATACCATTCTACGATTGATGAACGTCGGGATGAAACACGGAAAACATCTCCTTGGAGCAAGTCAATCCTCGACTCCTATCTTTGGATTATGTGCCCTGAAAAGATTACTTCCACTGCTGAGAAGTTGTGAACCTAAGATTCGCGTCTTTCGACAACTGGCAACGAGGTATAACATGCCGGATGCAGATGTGGTTATCAGGTTCGAGGTCTATCCAGATCGCTTCAACGATCTGAGAGTGAACATAGAGCAAGGAGAGATGAATTCGTCAGGTCTTGACTTAGAAATTGCTGCGATCCCCGACGAGACCCCGAGCAGCTTCGACGCTAAGGACATAGCCGGCTTCGCTGGGTGGTTGGGACTGGAACAGGAACAAGAGCAAGAGCAAGATAACAAGGAAGGAAGAAGTAGTGGGAATCTTCCTCTGCCGCCCATCAAGCCTTCAGTGGTAGTCTTTCAGCCACCTGCTAAACCCCAAGGGTCTTTACATCAAATTTCTCATCACTTTGAATACACTTCAGCATCTCCGCAGATTTGCCGTTCAGCCAAGAGAACTTTGGTCGGGAAAGAGTGTAGTAATGCAATTTATCAGCGTTGGTTAAAGAAAGCAGAATTCTGGATACACAATGCTACCCCGGCTGATCCTAGGATGTGTTGCGATTGCATTGGTAAATGTCGAGAAGACTTTTGTGCATGCTTTCGACGCAATACTCCATGTACCAGTGCTTGTCAGACATCCGCACCGAATAATTGCCATGACGAGTGCGAAAATTCCGAAGCAGCTAGACTTTTTGCTTCAAGACTGAGCAATCTTCAGGCTGTTGGGGAAGAATGTTTTCTCCAGGACGAACATTTCAAATGCTGGTCAGACAATCCGGACCGCTTTAAGGTTCTTATAGACGATAAGTGGATCGAGTATGCGCTATTTGCCGGTGACCCAAATACTGCTGCAATATTCGTACGGCAAAACTTTAAGACATGGAATCCGGTCGAAGGAGGTAGCTATTTTCCGGAGCCGGAAGATTTGTGGCCCTTTTCGTCAGACAATTCCCTCTACCAGTCACTCAAGGCACTTGCAATAGCAGCGGAAGTTTACAGGCTTCTTCCGGGTGCCACAGTAGATATTAGTGTCATCAAAAATTCCACGTCTGATTGGAAGTGGGCACGAGGGCTTGTCGATACTGGAGCTGAGAGCAATTATATCGACGCACTGCAGACCTCCCTACTTGAAGGTCTCAAAAGTGGTTTCCTGAACCGGAACGGTACATTTTCGCGCGTAGCTGCGTTCGAGTCTGGGCACTGCGATATCGATCCTAATCTTTTGGATGGCGTCATGGCTCTTTCGTCAGGGGATTCTATATTCGTCGCTGCACCACTTCTCTGCGACCCCATTGAGAAGCTTGAGGCTTATGAACTTCGAAGAATCTTGGGGAACGTGGGCAGAACCGGAATCTCAATGCTAGTCCCACCTTCAAATCTCCTCATTCGATCTGTTGGCCCCGAAATGTGGAACGTTGTTAATCACATCGATTTTAATGGCAAAGGCGAAGATGACTTTAAAGGCACATCTCTACATCTTTCATTTACAGAATACAACCCTCCTGTAAGCTTAGGACTGCATGGCGCTCAGGATGCAGAGGTCTTTATCTTGGAATCAATTGTATCAGTTCACGATCATGGAAAGTGGATCGCAGATCTTGATATACTCGGAGTTCTAGGAAATCTCCTCCGTTATAAGCAGGAGGACTGTAGTCATGGAATTGGAGAACTCCCAGCGAAGAAGTTCACGGCAATTGATACGTGGGATGAATTCCTTGATAGACCAGAGGACAGAGTCAGAATTGCGAGGGCTCAATGTAATTGGGTAGCTCGCCTCACTCTTGTGGCCACAAGCCTCATCCAAGGAGTGCCTACGGTAGTTTGTTCCAGAGCGACATGTTGGAAGTGTTTTGGAGTCTATATTCCTACTTTACCTGATCTAGTTGTTGTTCATTAAGGTCGAAGCATCTATTTCTTTGTATTTCCCTGTAGAGGCGGCTGAAGTGAAGTCATTCCGAATATGTTGGGAAATCGCTGTATCATCCTTCTCAAAAAATGTTCTGTGCAGTCTTTGAGACTCAGGTTTCGTAGTATTGCAAAGGAAGAAAATCTTGCCATCAATTCATTTGCTATTCAGATTTTTATCGAATGGCCTTCCAAACTCGTTTTCTCTATCTAGATTATCTCGACCCACTTGCACCGGCTATGAGGCACAAGTTACGCGGCTGTCAACAAGAACAAGAACACTCGCACGTAGTCTGACAGACCCTTCTGTAATCCCCTAGCCCTGTATATATAACGTTTACTAAATACCTGTTGGTATCTAGAGGTGGGGCGTCAGGAGTCCTGTACAGTATATGATGATACCAGTGTATTGTCAAATACTATGTTAAGTTGAGCACGAAGCTCCTATCTAAGGAAAATCTATTTATTATATAGAACCTTCCTGCTCCTGGCCCGAAGGCCTGATGGTTCGGCCAGCCGGTCACTTGACCGTAGGCCTGGTCGCAGCTGAACGGATAACCAAGGCAGAGAATGAAGCACTACTCCAGCAAGGGTAACCTCGGTCAGCATTCAATTGCGAGAAAGAAGAGCGATGTCCCACCTAGACAATGCGATGCCACAGTTAACACCCATAATTTCAGACTGACTGAATCTTCCTGCCATTTTTTGGAGCAGAGCTTACTGCGAAAGGACGATTCTGATTCTGCGGATCGAGAAGGTCAGCGGCACTCGGCGTTGCTTCTTCCTCTCGTGTCCATCATGCGTTGTCTGATGCCGCAACGGAGCCTGACGGATCTCGGAACGTGCAGCGGCACTGTGAAGGATCGAGGAATTGGCCCGCACCTCTCTGGGCGAAGTCCTTAGTAGTTCGAGATCGACCGGGAAGTCGAGGCGCTCTGAGGCAGCCGGGAGTTTAGACTTGAGGTTGTACATGACGTCAACCCCAATGGATCTTGGTGCGTTTGAGGGCCACTCCGCCCTGCGCGTGTCGAAGCTTCGCCTCGAACCCATCTATCAACTCTCTTGCACCAGTAAGTTCAAACTCAGGCATCCATGTGTCCTCCTAGGATGCGTCCACGGATTCAGCTTTGACTCAAGTGGGTGAGTAGTTGGGGGGGGGGGAGAGAGCCAGTGACATCAATCGATTCGAAATAGTTGATCAGGTTGATCACTTGACTCGAGTGCAAGGAGACCCGGAGGCTATCTCCACAAATTATGTTGGATGAAACTATTCCCCCTCGTTGCATATTGGGGATCATTGTTGATCTGCTAAGCCACCACCAAGTTAGAGCGCTACTCTATTTCAAAAATAAATTTTCAAGGTCCTACTTTCCGTTACAGTTGTGGGTGCCGAGATAAGCACGTGGCAATTTTTGATTGGATAATTCAAACAAGTGCTGACGAACGAGAAACTTTTGAGACATTCATGGCGCACAATAAGATGTCAATCGCCATGGACAAGTGGTTCTAACTTCGCTTGGCGTCGATGTGTGGTTGCACAAACTTACGCATTGAGTACGATGCAGACAGTCAACTACTCCATAGAGCTGTGTCCAAAAGTACAATTTCAGTTTGAGCACCAAATCCAAGAAAAGCTCTTGCTTTATGAAATTCATTAATACGAACATCGTTCGATGTTCTCGACTGCGACTTGAATAATAACAGGTGCTAAACAATCTACTTTCTTACATTTTCCCGGACTTGGACAATATGAACTTAAAACGTGTGAATGAGCTGTTATTTCATAGCAGACGTCGCGAATCCTTTACGGCAAGTTATATAAGAGAACTCTGATTAAAGTTTGTAACTAATATAATTTCATTCTTGCTTATAGATTGTGAGTAGGGATGCTAGAGCAGAGTGCAAGTGCCAATTTCTGACACTATTCTGTTTGCTACTATAGGAAGTAGGTAGAACTAGCCTGAATCAAGCAAGCGTATGGGTTGCTAACCTTATCTTGTTCACTGGTGTAGGAGGTAAGTAAAGTTAGCTTGAGTAACACAAGCGTGTGGATTACTGATTTTATCTTGTTCGCTGGTGTAGTATGTAAGTAGAGCTGGCCTAAATTAAGCAAGCGTATAGGTTGCTAATTTTATCTCATTTACTGGTGTAGCGGGTAAGTAGAGCTGGCTTGAGTAACATAAGCGTGTGGATTACTAACTTTATTTTGTTTACTGGTATAGCCGGTAAGTAGAGCTGGCCTAAGTTAAGCAGGCGTATAGGTTGTTAACTTTATTTTGTTTGTTGGTGTAGCGGGTAAGCAAAGTCGGCTTGAGTAATATAAGCGTGTAAATTGCTGACTTTATCTTGTTCGTTGGTGTAGTTGGTAAGTAGAGTTGGCTTGAGTAAAGCAAGTATATAGATTGCTGACCTTATTTTGTTCGCTGGTATAGCCGGTAAGTAAAGTTGGCTTGAATAACACAAGTGTGTGGATTACTGACTTTATTTTGTTCGCTGGTGTAGTATGTAAGTAAAGCTGGCCTGAAGTAACGCAAGCATGTGTGTTGCTGACCTTATCTTGTTCGCTGGTATAGCCGGTAAGTAGAGCAGGCCTGAATTGAGAAAGCGTGTAGATTGTTGACTTATCTTGTTCGCTGGTATAGCCGGTAAGTAGAGCTGGCCTAAGTGAAGCAAGCGTGTAGATTGCTGACTTATCTTGTTCGCTGGTGTAGGACGTAAGTAAAGCTGGCCCGAGTAATGCATGGCTTTCTTAATTGATTGGTATATACTAAACAAAACATAGCTCGATGATAGATGGATCTATACCCCAGACAATGATTTTGCTAAGGAATTTTTCTCAACTGACCAGCCGGATATACTACCTCAACCACTAGCCTTTTCGCAATTGTGTGGAGACTGTGCTAATATATCTCGGGATTTCTGCCGTAACGTCACGCTGTCTCAACTGAGAAAAACTGCAGATTCTTGTAGTCTCTGCGAAATGCTTTGGAAATGCTTAGACTTAGAGAAGTCTAGGCTAGACGATGACGAAGAGTTTAAACTCTTTAGAAAACGCTCGATGTTGATGAGGCAGGATGAACTCCCTGTTCTTAGAATATGTGCGGACCAAGGTACGTAAATAAGTAAGAGAAGAGGAAATTGCTCTACTATAAGATAACTTACTTTATATTTTACGGATAGGATCTGAAGGGGCTCCTGCTGATATCCAAGTCGGATTTCCAATGTTACCTCCAGCTGGGAGTCTGACCTATTTCAAGTTGCTTCGCGAATGGCTTCGAGTCTGTGACAAATATCATAAATGTCACTGTGGATCTGATAATCCACTACCCACCAGAGTCCTTGATGTAGGAGATCACGAGAACCCGGATTCGTTACGTCTTTATTGTACCACGAAAGGTGAACGAGGAAGGTATATTGCTTTGTCTCATTGCTGGGGCAAGCTTAAAGAGAACCAGAAATTTTGCACTTATGGTCATAATATCGCTATATTACGTGAAAGGATCGACTTCGGTAAACTACCAAAAACATTCCAAGATGCTGTCACAGTCACTCGAGGACTCGGTGAACGGTTCCTCTGGATTGACTCGATTTGTATAATCCAGGATGACTTAAAAGACTGGAATATTGAGTCCAAGAAGATGGAAGCGGTCTTCAGTTCGGCCTATTGTACGATTGCTGCTAGCTCCGCTAAAGATTCCACTGAAGGGTTTCTTAATCCACGGTCACCAGTACAGTGTGTAAGGGTCCCATATTCCTTAGATGCCGCACTCTATATTTGCGAACGTATCGGCAACTTTCATCGCGATGTAGAGGAAGGAGAACTAGGTAAACGGGGCTGGGTGTTACAAGAAAGAGCCTTATCACGTCGGACAATTCATTTCACTAAAGAGCAGACCTATTGGGAATGTGGCAAGGGGGTTCACTGTGAAAGCCTTATTAAAATGGAAAAGTAAGTCTATCAAGTCCGATCATAATTTCACTAGGAATCGAAGTCTTCCTTAAAACCTTTGTATATCTATATTCTTATTCTATTAAAGACGATTTCGACTACCTTGACTGTTCAGTAGTATATCTGACTTTTTTCCTTAGTACGAAAGCACGTTTACTCGGCGATCCTCAGTTTCCGAAATATGTTTTTAGTAGCATCGACGAAGACGTATTCCGTCCCTTTCAGTACCTCTTTGAGATGTATTCGAAGCTTGCCCTTACAAAATCTACTGACAGGTCCGTTGCGATCTCTGGACTAGTGAGCAGACTCTCAAGTGCTTCCCGCACTAAAGACAGATATGGTATTTTCCAGCATTTCCTACATCGAAGCATCCTGTGGCAGCGGTCTGGAGATAAGAGGATGAAGCCGATAGAATACCCGCCAGACCGGAAGGTGCCATCGTGGTCCTGGATGGCGTATGAGGGAGAGATCAGTTATGTCGATATTCCATTCGGTAAGGTGGAATGGAGTGATGCCGTCAAATTCGGTAGCAAACTTGAGCTACAAGCGCCGGTGAGAGAGTTCTTACATTGTACGATCGAACCGCAGAATGAAGGATGCGCTATACTTTCTGAAGGCGGTGAAAGAGGGTGGTTGAAGTTCGATGGGGAGGACATAACGGATATTCAAAGATTGAAGTGTATTGTTGTTGGAAAGAAATACCTGGAGCAGGAAACAGCATACAGTCGAGATCGTTATATATTGGTTGTTGCGCAGAAACTTGAGGGGGGGCATCGCACTTATGAAAGAGTCGGGGCGGGCTCTATCCAATGGAGATACATTTCGCTTCAAGGAGGGGAGTTTGAGGCGCGAATTGTTTGATGTTGTGATCCTGAAGTTGAAGCTTTTTTTTAACCTCTGTCCGAACGGACTGTTTCTAAAGTTAACATGATTCGTGAAAGGGCTTTGTGGTATATAGCTTACATCTTTTACCCGCCTGCTTACTTCTATAGAGATTTGATATTCCGAACGTTTGTTCCAAGACCGCCTGAATATTCCAACAGAATGAGCAATTGACTCAGGCGTCGGACGCTCTCCCCCGATTCCTTTATGTGTTACGGCATACCATAAGAAGAATTCTCGTTGGCGCTGTTGGGTTGGAACATATCCATCAGAGCCTTGATCAAAGAGCGGGTGATCGCGGTATTTGTACACAAAACTAAATACATCATTAGATAAAAAGATTTCTTCTTTATTTTTTTTTTATTTTTTTTTGAAGTAAGAGTCTTGTTCTTACACACGCTAGTTGTCGTGCATACGCTTATGATGTTTCTCGGTCGGATCTGCGATGTCCTTGAAACACTTAACCCCGGAGTCTGGTGAATTAGCGATATTGTTCAGCGTGGCGTCAATATAAAATTCAAGATCCATATTGTTAGCATTTCATATAAAGACTGAAGACGGTTTCTCTTCAAGTTAAGGGTTGAGGGGACACCAGTTGGCCGTAGAACGTCGGAGATGCAAGGAAATCGCGAGTGAAGCAAAGAATGACATGAAGCAGAAAGGAGAGCGAGGGGACGAAGGGGCTGATACATTTTGAATGGCGGTTCGTTATTTGGCAGGTAAAAACGAGGAGTGGAAAGCGGTGCAGTTGAAAAGCAGCGCCATCCGTGAGGAATCTCAGGTTTGAAAATTCAGGGGACCCTGGAGGGTGGTCGATTATGCACAAAGCATGTGAACTTTTCAGGAATTTGAATTATGCACGAGGTACATGTGGAATACGGTATCCGAAATCTTTGCACACCTTCTACAACAAAAGCAGAGCCCCCTACTCAGGATGAGGGAATCGCAAATAAAGTACCCGGAGAGAAAATCTACAGTATTTCGGGAAATTGAAGCCAGCTAGTGAAAGCATGGCAGGAGTTTGGTTGGGGAAACCTCGGAGCGGCTACTTGGCAAGTTTTGTAATATAGTTTGAAACAAGCCAAATTGATTCAAAAACATACACGGCCTGATAGTTCAGTTCTGAGAATTTTATCGGTTTTGTCTTTTTGTTTTTTGGGTTGTAGAAGAGGTTTATGGTCTCTTGTAGTCTTGGGAGTTATAAATGTTATATACTTCGAAGGACAAATCTCAGAATTTATCACTTGCCTCTTTCGGTTTCTCGCTCCTGCATTAGTGCTGGGGTAGAACGAAGGCGGTGAGACGTAACTTACCGTAGAGTAGAGAAAGGTTGTTTTTGTCACGTGGGGAGAGCTTATCATGTGGCGAAAGTTAATGATAAAGATATAGAGACTCAGTGCCTGCGCGTAGGCAGGCTCTATTTAATAAAAGTCGCAAGTACGATAATTTAAGTACTGCGATTGAGAGGGACAAATGTATCTACCTAGGTAATTTGCGACCCTAAAAGTCGGGAAAATGATGAGGTACTACACGCTATAAACGCGGGTTTACCCCCCCTAATGTAATTCTCGCTCAGAGATACCGCCGAGGAGATAAGCGGGAATACTTAAAACCTGAGAATCGTAAACGAGA
>JAAMPI010001823.1:0-10190 GCA_013054445.1 Cudoniella acicularis | reverse complement strand
GAGTTGTATGAGATTTATGGGTTTTTTGGGGGGGAGGAGGGGAGGGGTTATATGGAATTTATGATCTCGCAGAATTGAAAGTGAAAATAAAGCACTTGGAAGGTGGAGGGTAGAGTTTGGAGTCTAGGGTCCAGATTTCGACGAGGGTTATATTGGTAGTAGCGTCGAGGCTCTTGACATGGGGGAATATTGTGCGAATAGGAGAAAACTAATTTTTAGATTCCAGCTTTAGGAAATTGGTTTGGAGTCCTAGTGGATTGATTGAATCAGAAAGATTTCTAAAGATCGATCATGAGGAAGATTGTTGAAACTTGATTCTTGAAGTGATAGAAATACAAGATTTCGTAGCTAACATTTGCTCTTGTCTCGACCCAGAAGAGAAATTTGAGAAACGTTTGTTTCAGAGACTAGCTTGTGGATTTAACCTTCAATTAATAGTGGCTTGATTGAATGAGGGATATTTTTATGATTATGAGAAGGTTGTTGCCGTGTTGAAACTTGTAGTGACAGAAAGAAGGAATCGGATCATAGCTGGTGTGCACCCGGATGTTGTAGCGGGCGTAGTGTATAGCCTTGAACCGGAATTATTAATGAGATGGTGAGAAATTATTCAACTTCACTTTTACAAAATCAGGGAGTGCGGTTTCATGAAGGGAGAAATTGTGGTTCCAGTTGTTTGTGCTCGTGGTCTCAGAAGGAAATGTTAAGGTAGTGATGTAAAGGTGTGGCACGAGCAGTAATACCATTTCTGTTCTATGGTGGTGACACACAAGCTCCGAAAATAAACTCTGAGGGTTAGGTAGCCGGAGGCGGGGAGATTTCGATGTTTTTGTGATGTTGGGTTTGGGAATATTATAGTAGGCGGTCAAGAGAGCTGCAAGAGATTTTCGTGATGGAAAGATAAAGAGAAATGAGGGAGGGGCGTTTTTGGGTTTTGGATTGAGAGAAAGACTCGTTGAATGAAGTGAATATTTAAGTTTGGTTTTAGTCGTGAAGATGAAATGGAGTAGAAGTTATAGGTTGCTGTTGCGAGGTACTGTAGATGTTAAACAACACTTGGAAATCATTAAATAGCAGCGAAGTTGAAAGAGTATTTGGTAGGTAAAAACGGATAATAGAGTAAATTTGATCATATTCTTGTTATTTGAGGAATATTTAGAGTTGGACCTGTGCTGGTTCTTTAAAGTGTTGTCGATGAGTTAGCGACACTCGGCGTCAAAATGTTAGGGGGATCAAGAGTTGGAACGTTGAATTGAAGTTTAATTTCCACAAAATCGGCATTTATTATAACAGTGACTACGAAGGCTTCATGCAGTCGATTCTGGGAGCATGGAGGAGAGAATGCAGTCCAGTTCTATTTGTATAGTCATTTCATTTCCAAGACATTTTGTAGAAGTGAATCTCGTACGTAATATCCACACATAACAAGAAAAAATCGCCACTACTTGGCACAACATGCACAACATACATAGAATCAAGTTCCACCCGCGGCTCTACCCGCGATTCCGTTCAATGAGATGCTTACTCACATCTTGCGGGAGAAAGGAACGGGCCGTCTCCCTGTTTCCGCGCAGATTTTCTGCATCACGTGCATAAACTTCAACAGCTATTTACTCTATAAATATGTCAAAATAGAGTGCTGAGGCTGTAGTACAGAGGTGGAAGTTTAGAACTTGCGAGCGAGGGAGGCATGCACAATGCAGTGCAACCACACTTACATCGTGATATGTCGTCAGCGTAGCATTTCAGGAAGGCGGAGGGGACAGGGCGCAAATATTGCTTTGCATTAGCTGGACGGCCCGATTAGGTTCTTATGTGAGAATCTGTGAAAAAAGGAGTTGTGGGGATTTTTGGGTTTGGGTTTGGGTTTGGGATGACCTGTGGGGATCGATGGATGTGTAACCGCACCTGCACCCATGGTCGGAGACAGCTAACTATCGCATTACCCAGCATGCATCAAAATGACATATTCAGAATCAGATAAATATATAAGGCAAAGAAGTCGGATAGTGTATGAGGAATATGAACAGCGAAATCAAAAAAAAGGATTCGAAGAAAACAAAAAGTGGTCGAGACTCCTGTGTCGTTATTAATTGATTGCCTAACATTGATTCTAGCGAGGAATAAAATTATACGCCCCGCACTCTCCAAGAAACCCAATCATCGCGGCAGGTACGCCCATAAGGCAAGCGCGTGTGTAAAACATGCATGCGTGCATGCGAGAGAGACGAGACACGTCTGTCTAAGTCAGTCGTCGTATTTCGAGCCGAGTTTCCTCATCTTGCCAAGGGAAGCGAGATTTGAACAGAACATGTTATGTTTGGTTTTGCCTCGCGATTGTATTTTATTTTTTGAAAACTTGAGACAGAGATGAGCATCGATGATTCATCACCCACGCCGGAGATATAAATTCCAAATATTGAGAAACATGGCTAGCATGCAATGCATGCAATGTAACATGTGGGAGTGATTGCGTATTTTCTTGTTGAAAGATGGGGTGGGGAAAGACATTTGTTGTGTTATTTCCGAGCAGGGAAGCGTGGCCGAGAATGCGTTTTGAGACATGAAATTGGTGGAGTGAATGGATTTGGTGTGGTGTAGCGAGAAAGAAGAAAGTTTAATGAAGAAAATTGATCTTACTGGAACGTCTTACGGACGGAGCCGCTAGCGCCCCGTCCGCTCTCTTGGGTTGGGCTGACTTTAAGGCTCATTTCTTGTATATACCTTTTTTTTTTTTGCAATTCCGATACCCTACTGCAGGCCTGACATTCTACCGGCATGTGAGCTTGGCATTTATTTGTCCAGCTTGAACTTGAATTCTTGCAGGCCCCGAACGCCCACATCAACCCTGAAGATACCGCCACCGTACTTCTTGCTCTCGACGTCATCGTCGTTCTCATTAGATGCTGTGGTGACCCACAATTCTGTTCCTATAAAAACAGGACAGGTGATTGCTCTTGTTGGATAGGTGACTTTGCCAACAACCTTTCCTTCGGGTGAAATTCTGTAAACACAACTTTCGCCATACATGGCTTGCCAAATGTAACCATGCTCATCTATTCTGAAACCGTCAGGGCCTCCAGGCCCGTCGTGTTGCCAGAACGTGCGTTCGTTACTGATGTCTCCGGTTTCTGGGTCGTAGTCGAAGGCTAAGATGTGTCCCTCGGTCGTGTTCACGAGGTAAAGGGTTTTGTGATCTATAGACCATCCGATTGAGTTTGGTATTACCAGAGAACTTTTGAAGCTATGTCGTGAAAGATCGCTGTCGAATCGGAAGAGAGTCCCTGCATTCTGTCAGCAAAAGTCCCCTTGAAATCATCGAAATTTAACTGAAACACGTGACCTTGAACGCAATTCAAGAAAAGAAATACACGGGATTCTCCCCCAGGAACCACCCTTTCCCCACCCCTTAACAGTGCTCAAAATCAGGGTCTTGCATGGAGTGATTCGCAATTAAAGACACCTCACTCACCTTCAGGCTGGGGCTCACCCACCCAAAAATCGTTCATGGTCCCGACCCAAAATCTTCCCTTGGGGTCAACCGCCCCATCGTTGCTTCTTAGCCTCTCATCCCTCTCCTCGGTATCATAATACCTCTTTAGAAACTCATACTTCCCAGTTTCCCTGTCCAGCGTATAAACCCCACTCTTACCCCCCACGAGAATCGTTTTACTAGAGTCAACGCCTTCAATATCCGCTGTGACCCCCACGGGCATGTCCAATTGCAATGTTTTGAGGGACGAAGGGCCGATTGTGAGGTCAACCGTATGCAAACGTTTCTTTTTGATGTCGACAAAGCGCAGGGTGTTACGCTCGGCTTCGTAATAGGGTCCCTCTCCTAACTCGCAGTGTATGTTGAGGTAGGGCTCCGTCACCGTCCACTTTTTGTACTCTGCCATGGCTGAAGGTGAGGGGGTTGTCCAGAAGAAAGAAAGAATCCAATTCCACCAGGAAAGGGGGAATATGGAGGAGGTTTTGTTTAGGGGGTTGGCGGGAGATGTCTCTGAAGTCATCGCTTGTGTTGGCCGTGGCGTATAGATTTAAGCGAGGGCGATGGAGAAATATTTTGGACGCGGCGAAACTGGAGTTCAAGATTACAACGAGCGCGTTACGAGAGCGATATATCAAAACAAAGGGAAAAACAAGTGTTGAGTGACCTCAATTCGCGCCGCCGCATGAGATCGAGCTGCACATATAGTCGCCGCGGCTTCACAGCATCAATTCCGCCCGTTGCGCCGCAATTGTTTGTCTGGCTTCCCGGCCCGAAATCCCACTCTCTCCTTTGCCCACCTCCCGTTCATGTCCGTAAAGTCTTGCAGTTAATTTTTAAAGGATACTCTGGTTTTGCGATGATTGAGGTCTGATTTTATCGTCTGGATGTTGTGGCGGGTATTTTGACCTGTTTTGCCTGTATTGTGCAGTGATGTTTTGCAGCTTTCCACCTCGGGTACTACACAACATCTCATCTATTTCGAGCAACGTCGAACCGGAATGTTTCCTTACAACGAATTTTGCTCCTTTCATGCGGATGAATTCGTCCTTTCGAAGCATGAGGCGATTGAGTACTCTGTACCTCGTATGCTGGTTGCTAACGGCCTCTCCCTTGCTAGGCGGGGGATATTTTACCCTTTCCGCATTTAATTCGATACCTGGACCTGGACCTGATGCTTCACATGCAACACCTGCTTCAACTCCCCAGTAAGAAAAGGAGATGTAGAGAATTTAGCAGAGGTACAGCAACTACTCGGCAGAAGCTTGGCCGTCATAATGCTGGTCATGTCGATTATAATTTCGTATCAATGCCAGTTGAGAATCCGGATCGTTTTCGTGAAGTCAGTTCAAACAAGCTTTTCGAGGATGTAGTGATGCATGGAGACGTGAAAGCATCTTATGTTTCCGCTTGATTATTCAATAGCAGCTCCAAATAAAACCATCCCCTGTTGTTTTAGATTTCGGGACGAAGTTTGCTCTGTCACTGGGGGTAAATTAGTGGGTACTCATTGAGCGGAGGGTTGCTTGTGCTTGCAATGTGCGATATTCGTCACCTCCTTCGTCCTTTCCCGAGACTTGGCCTTGGAGTGATGCTGGAGGTCAAATGGAACTATTTGGTTCAAGATAAGATGACCTCATGCTGGCCCGGAAGCTAGGGGAAACTGCCGGGCAATTGCAGAAAATGATGTTTTAAGCCATAGACTAGTAGTTGCTAACCGAGCTGAGATAGTCGAGGCACTTGAATGAGATTCCTGCATGAGGCCTCATTACTTCCAAGACCTAACTAGAGAATGATGCTAGTCCGCTTGGATAACTCATCACATACCTTCGTAACAATCCAGCTGTCAACGGCCTCGAGTTCCCCTCACCGATAAACGCCATTGATTTTCTGCGCAATGGCGATGCTTGAAGAAGTCATTGTTTCTGACCGCTAGAATGCGCTGGCCACGAATCATGCCCCGTAATACTCACCGCAACAACTGCGCAAACTGCGGAGAAGGCGGATGATATTTTCAAACTCTTCAATCCTGATTCATGGGAACGGAAGGGTCGGTCAGTCGCACTTGCATGAGAGCACTTGCTTAAGCGCCATCTCATCACAATCACATCAACAAACTTCAGCGTTCGAATGCACGCACCTACTTCACGCGCATCTTATGTGCATACATACCGGGTTTCGAAGAGGCAGCCGGCAGACCGCTGTTCGGCATTTAAATCAGGGTGACAGCGCGCCCTAATGCAGAGTTTGGCGGTCGGACCTGCTCTGGTTGAAGATGTTTATCTTCTGCCACGCGAGAGCAAAGTTGCAAAGCCAAACAAGGAGACTAGGATGCCGATGTTGGGCTCAGGAACATGGCAACGGGGGCTGGGCCGCTGACGGCGTTCCGAGCGCTCTGTGTGCTCTGAGAGCTCGGGGTCCTGGGTCACAAACTTCACAATCCGTCTCCGTGTAACTTTCGGGACGGGCGTTTGTGTCATGATAGCGAAGTTGAATTGCTTCTTCGTTTCGTACGTAGGTTCCGTACTCAAAATCTTATGTTGCTGGATTGGAGCACACGGGATGGCCAGGTTCGAGAGAGATTCAGGCTGTGGCCGTGGCCGCTGTGCTTATTCTGGGGTGAGGATCCTGCCGGTTTCCAACGAACTGCCCTCGTGCTCCACCGTTCGCCATGGCCCATGGCCCACGACTATTTTGGGTCCATGAGATCAGCGGCATGGTTTTGCGGTTCTCAAACACCCACCGCTGCGTTTGAAATACGGTTGTTTTCGTGGTTCTCATGCACTACTGCTCAAGTATTTCAAAGGCTTCCTGGAGACCTGGGGATCCTCGCGAGCTTTGTCACGGTTTCTCGAGGCACAGCTTTCCGGTCGAGCCACATGACTGTCAACACATGCACGTCCGTTGTCGTGCTTTTCTGCGGTATATGCAGGTGCCAGGATAGTGAGGGCTGCCCTCCATTTCTCTTCTCGGGGCTTGAGCGCGGGAGGCCAATCAGGGGCCCATATAGCTAAAAGTTTCCGCCTCGTCTGAACTCTGCTGGCCGCCTCATTCTTGACATGTTGGTTCGCCTCGGGTTCTTGGCCGCCCCGTGGCCCTATGCTTCCTCTCGACATGAACACTTGCTTCCGATGTCTCGAGCCGCGAATGGTGTGATTTTGCGCCTTGCAGCAGCAGTGCAGCAGGGTGGCTCGGGCTCGGACTCGGACAGCCTCTTTTCGTCAAAAGCAACAGCCTCAAAGATAATTCGGAGTGATCGACGAGACCTCAGACCAGAAACTGCCAGAA
This sequence comes from Cudoniella acicularis, assembly GCA_013054445.1. Classification (NCBI taxonomy): domain Eukaryota; kingdom Fungi; phylum Ascomycota; class Leotiomycetes; order Helotiales; family Helotiaceae; genus Cudoniella; species Cudoniella acicularis. The sequence goes on along the minus strand of JAAMPI010001823.1, from coordinate 3,412 downwards.
TTGCGCCTCAGCTATTTTTCCGGGCCCAAATATGGAAAAGTCCGAGAAACTAAAACCCATTTCAGCCTCGTTGTTTGAGCGAATAGATGGCAAGCCAGGCGTCAAGCTGCTTTGGGAATCCAGCTCAGGGCCGCGGGACTGGGCCGTTGCCTGGTTTTCGCCCCGCTGTCTTAGAATTGAACGGCTCCGGGGACTGTTGATCCAGGAGGATGGCGAGAATTAGAAGAGCGCTAAAATTTATCCAGTACCAAGAGGCTGGGAGACAGCCTGCAAATTAATTAACGCTGAGCGCATCGGGGTATCTAGACCGGCTAGACTTCTGAAATTCTTGACTCTTGAGCCTTTCTCCTAGCTCGCAAACCAGCAATATACGTATTCAACTCGAGTCGGTTGTCTAGCTGAGGACATCATTATCTCATCCGGAATCACCCTGCTGAGAAGAATCAGCTCACTCAGATTAAGCTTGGCGCAAATTGCCGAGACTTTGAGATAAGGGATCAAGCCATCTTGAACTTGAATCCCAAAAGCGGTCTTGGAATTCTGCAGGACGGGAGTCGCCACCACCAAGTTTGCAGGATGCACGTCAATACGTGGCTGGTATCGGGGTTCCCATTCGGATATCTTAACATATAAGCTTTAAAGGATTTAGCATTGAATCGTTCCTTTAGGCTTCAGCGATCCAAACCTTTGTCTGTACGTCAAGAAGCGTGGTAAGACTAGAATCTTATCGTCTGAATCCGAAAAAGGCGAAATCTGGTGTTCAGCAACTTTTCCTGGGGGCTTAATTATGAGGTCAACGGCATTTTAGCGGCCGCCCATTCCCTGATTTCCGGGCTTCTTTGGGAACACAAGGCCAATCATTGTTTTCTCACCCATCAAGGAGATTCTGGATGGCGCACAAAATTACCGACTTAAGACATCGGAAAGCTGGTTTTGCAGCCCCGGCGAGGCAGCGACTGGACGGCCGTTTCAACCATTGCACCATCGACTTTGCTCGCCCTACCTCTGGACGAACAGACCTGCTCGAGTTTTCTTTTGCTTCAGATGTCGAGTGTCCATAAAACAAAAATTTGGAGAGCAGTTGTCAAACAGATGCACGCGTTTCAACAGGACATGCCCTCGAGCTTGGATCTACATTAAACTTATCATATGATGCGATCTCCGCGTCAGGTACGCATGCCTTTGGGCCGCTATGGCAATATGCGCATTCCAAGTTGCACACAGGGTGGCCTGGCGGAAGAAACCGCTTGCAACTTCAACGGTGGCACGGCGAACGGCGCATGACTTTCTTCCACGTTGTAATATTAATTGATTTTTGATATCCAACCCAGAGTTCAGGGAGGGTCCGATGCATCCCTTGCGCAATTGAGGCAACCATCTGGTGGGAATCCATCCTCAACCGGAGCAATGAACAGAATTGGCGTTGGTGGTGCATCACAGTCGTTCTGGAAGTTCCAATCGGGGGGAACTCCAGGTTGGGCTTTAAAATCCACGCATTAAGGGACTACTGCAACTCATCTTCCTGCCGCTCAGCAGACACCGGTGCTCTGGACCAGCTGACGAATTCAGTAATGGGTGGATATGAGATGAGTGTCAAAGCTCGACATGGGATGAGACTTTTTCTTGGGATTTCGGTCAAAATACGAGGAGAAAAATGGCACATTTCACCGCGAATGCTTCTTCTGGAATAACAAAGGTGCATTTGCAAGACGTATCACTTTTAGAGACAAAGCTGCGATTGAGCGTCTTGACGAAGGGGAAGATGAAAGAAAGTTGCGCAAAGGACAGGTTCCGACAATACGCTCTCGACTTGCACTTATGCCCTGGAGGCGTTTTCTTCTAAGATGTTGTTCCGTGGGTCGAACCTGGGGCCCTCGTGGATGTCTAGGATGGAGTGACTTAATGCACATGAGCAAACCCTGCTTGTGGAAGTTGTTGAAAAGCGGACAAGGGCGTCGTAAAGGTAAAAGCGGGCCTCTTGACAGGGCTGGAGATTTGACGACAGAGCAGCGAGCACACGGGTGAAGCCACAGAAACAAAAGCAAAGGAGGTCCCGGCTGTCAGCATGTTTCTCCCCCAAGCCCCAAGGCTGGCCCAATTCGAGTTGGCGGCTGCTCCAGGCCTGGCTTTAATTGGAGGCCTTGCGGCCAAGCCGGAGAGGTGGCTGTGGCATTAGTGTGGGCAAGCCTTGACTCTCTTGACTCTCAAGGCCTGCAAGCAGCTCCCTGAAAGAAGCATCATGAACTTGAGCTTGCCCTCTCAGCGAATACCAGACTTGGGCCAACGCCTCATACTCACAGGCTCACCGGCTCACAGCACGTCTCGCACTGGGAGAGCGCTGAAGACACCTCACTCGTCCGCCACAACGTACTGCATCGGCGTCTACGATCCTCTGCGCCGTTTTGTGGTCACCAACCCGCAAAGTTACCAACCAGACGAGCTGCTGCTGCAGGCTGCGGATGTGCTACTGCAGCGCGATAGGGCTTCGAGCAATCAGAACCAACACGCAAACTATCTACCTGCAGCGCTGCAGCTGCAGGGCATACATGGGAAGAACGTGCAAACTCGGGAGCCGTCACATACTACTAGTCGTTTAGTCAGGACAACACGATTTAGGATCATTTAGCCCGGGTCGCCTTGGCTTTATTATATCTCCGGCGACCACGCACCAGACCAGACTTGCAAATGCAAATCCTGCACCGTCAGCCTTCAGGCCATCTGGCCCTTCCTCCTTGAGTCCTCATGGCCTGTACAGCCCTGAAGGATTGCTGTTCGTGCCCCGGAGTGGGGCAGCTGGCCCCGAAGCTTAACCTAACGTTGGGCGCTGACGCAGCAGTGACTACGCTGAGAAGAGCAAAGCTTGGGCGTTCGGCGGTTCAGGGGGCCAGGACTCTCAAGCCCACTGTCCACAGCCGCAAACTCGTCCGTGGGTGAACGCTGGACATGAGCCTGGCGAACGCTTCAGTGATATGAGTCCAGCAGTTAGTAGTTACAGGGCCAAGAAGCCTCGCGTGGCAGGCTGGCAGCGAGCTCGGGGTATCTTCACGGTGGATGCACCTTCTAAAGGTCCTCGTCACCGCCTGGCTCTGCAACTCAGCACTTCCCGCCGGGCCAAAAGCTGTCTCATCAGCCTGTATCCAGGTCCCAGTAGCGGACCCAACGGGCCCTCTCCAGGCGCCTTGATGCCGAGCGCCCGCTCCCATACGGTAATATAACGTGATGCACAGGGGCTCTCCTGGGAGGGCTGCCGAGTGCCCACGGCCTCCCGCCTTCCGCGCGAAGCTCTCCATCCAAATCTCAAGGCCCAAAGCCCCAAGGTGAGGCGTGGGAAGGCTTCATGGCTCACCAAGGTTTAGCTTCTCTAGCCCTCTCGAGTAACGGCCATGTCAAGCATCATCTTAGCATGCGCTGG
>JAAMPI010001822.1:0-10232 GCA_013054445.1 Cudoniella acicularis | reverse complement strand
CGGAAAATTCGGGAGCCGCTTCGATTGCTCCTCTGGATACAACATCTCGAGAGATATGAACCAAAAATCCACGACCTGAGGATGAGGTCGTGAAGGATGGGGTCGATGAATCCTGTTTCAGGAATGTCGATGAAGATCAATGAAACCACGAGAGGAAAGCCATCATACAATCTGTCGTTCAACCCCAACCTCGGTGGATAAATCTCCTTTCCATCTCGCTGGAGGCGCAGTTGGCTTTCAATAATTACTGCAGGTACTCATGCACGAGTTATCTTTATCGCGAGCTTTCATTGGAGGATGCGCCAATTTTTGTATGTGCCACCAAGATGCAGGAACTATAATTGCAGCATCAAAACGTGGAAACCGGGATGGCATGGCTCTCTGAGCCGTTCCCCCAGCATCAGATCGTGGATCTGAGGGAGGGGTGGAAATTGCAGTTGATGGCCATCCAATACAAGACTTCAAACCGCCAAGTATGTAAACAAGTTTCGAAAAAGAGAATGTTTTCGAGCTTCGGAAGGGTGGAAATGTTTTCGGCAATTCTGCAATCGACCTGCCTAAAAGAAAACCCCTGCATTACGCTTGTCCCGTTCCTGGAAGAGGGGCACCTCCACGATGCCACCCTGGCGGGGCTTAGCTCCGAGCACGTGACTAGTTGAATCAGCAGTTTCCATTATTAGATCTTCTTGTGCCCATTTGTAATATTTGTGCCCTTAACCATAAAGTGTTAATACTTCCCTCACCCGAGGACCTGAATTAAGTGGAGGCTGTGAATGAACAAGATGACTACTTTCAAATTCTTCTCTTGCTGTCAATAACTGTTTCTCACTAACATCTGTGCTTACCTATCACAGTAAGCAGTCCATCGGAGGGGGAAGGGGCGCGAAAGGGGAAACTTACGAAAATGAACTAAAGACTTCGTGTGTTGTCCGTTTTCCACGTGACATTTATAATTTCTTACTTAAATCGAAAATGAGAAACCCACTGAGTGCTCCTTTCGTGCTACATGCCGAGAAAATAAGACAGGGGTGAGGGAGGATGTTAATCACGTGAAATTATAAGCGAGAACTCCTCTTCATCAAAATCTGTGCCCAGCTTCTTCAGATAAACCACAAGTATTTCCCTGTCATATTAAAATGATGTAAAGAACTTCCCTTCACGGCTTTCTGCAACAAAAACTTCGTCCGGCGAACTTTCAACAAAAAAATTATATTGATCCTTTTCAAGCGGGAAACCGGACAATACGAAAAATGGAGAAGATTAAATCCCAACTTACCGTCAGGAAAACTTTACCAAAGTCACAACCCAACGGTAAACTTCTAGAGAGAGCAAATGGACTTCTGAGAGCAAGCATTGGTGAAAACGAAGGAGGATTTGGGCTAGAAGAAAGTCATGTGATATAAGCCTTTCCCCTGTCCGCCATGTGACAAGGCAAGGTGATCCTTGTGGCTTCTAATTTTGGATCTTCCCCCCCGTGTTCCGACTCAACGAGAGTGCCGTTGTCGGTACTGCTCGGTCGTTAGAAATTTCTGAGAGCGGCCGCGAGGCGTCGCGTCGCAGTTGCAAAAATTTCTCCAGCTGAGGAACCCCCCTTTATGTAGAGCTACCAATCATGGATCTTCTAGAACTTCTGAACAGGCACTTCAAGGCAAGACCGACGAGCTGATTAATCCTTGCATTTGAGAGTGTCGGTGACCTAATCGATCTGCCTCTGCCTGAACGGCCCGGCCCCCAAAGCTTACAACTAGGCACATCTCGCGTCTCAAACCCCAGGAAAGATAAGCTTAATCTGCAAGTCAGCTTTTACGACCAAGCTCAGAACGCCGAAAGATGGGTTGAAAGGCTGGAAAAGAGCCCCATGATCTCAGAGCCGGTTTTCGCGCCATAAACCCCTGAGTAATGGAGTGGGGAATTAAATGGGGAGATGGATATTGGAGAATGGTACATAACCGTGCGCCAACCTCCATGCCCTTTTTTTCAGTCTCCTTCGTTCATTGCGCTCATAATTTCACGAACGCTGTTCTTCTTCGCCTTCGCGATAGGATTGAAGCTAGACACGACCCGGAGAACACCAATTTCCACCTGGATTCGAACATGAACCTCTTGAATGAAGTTGTAAAACGTTGAGTTACAAGTTGGAACAGCTGAAAATGGTGTTCCAAGCCCCACCACCAGACGATTATGAAGGGGAAATCGAATTCGAGGCCAAGGCATGGGCCAGCGCTCGACAACAATTTTTGGAAGGTCGGAGGGGAAAAAAGCACGCTGATACCGAAGAAGCTCTCCAAGATTTCTTAAGCCAAAGTTGCTCAGCAGAATCAGCACGAAAATACGTCAAAGATGCCCAAAAGGAAAAGCCTCAATACGCAGCTGGTCTGGGTGTAATTATGACCAAGATGGATGCATTTATGAAAGTTGGAGATCTCGCGATCAAAAGTGCTCCGGAAAGTATTGGCTTGGCGTGGGCAGGAATTCGATTGTGTTTGCATTCTGTACAAAATGACTTTGCGACTTTCAGCCAGTACAATGATGCTTGTTCAGATATGATTGGGATTTTGATTAATTGTTCGGTGTATGCGGACATGTTTGGCAGACCGCACGCGGCGAAAAAGATGAAAGAGATTCATGGCCAAGTTTTGGATCGAATTCCAAAGATTTACGCTGGATTGCTGGATTTCAATTATTCGATGCGCAAGCATACAAATACAAACAGAGGCAGTGAGTGACCTTGTCCGCATTGAGGTGAATGAAATTGATAAAAAGCAGTTCGAATATTGGTTGGAATGTACAAGGACATAGCTACCAAATACAAGGACAAGTTTGCCGGATTGAAAACAACAGAGCAAGAAATGCGAGATTTTGCAAACACTGCATCCCAGCAACTCAGCCAATACTACCAAGAAATTAATATGCAGAATGAAGTTGAGATTCTGAATAAACAAAAAGAATTCTTAGGAACCCTGGGGAGTATGGATGAGGCAATTCGAGATGCCAACCGGATCATGGAAGAGGGGTTCCGTCGTCAAGAGGAGAGTCTCAAACTTTTGGCAGAATCTTCTCGTCGCCAGGAGGAGGATTTGAAGGATTTGAAGAAACAATCACCATTTGGTAAGCATGCCTCTTTTCAACTGAACTGCAAAGAAATTTGCGTGAATTCCAGCCGCTAACATTCTCATCAGAGCAAGCAAAGCAATTATTTGAACAGAATAAGCAAAAGCTGGATCCATCAATAGATTTCCAAGTAACTGCACTTAAAGAAACCCTGAACAGAGAACCAGGCACGTGCCAGTGGATTTTCGATGAACCTGAGTACAAGGACTGGTACTCTTCTGCGACCAACAGCATGCTTTGGATTTCTGCGGCTGGTGGTAAGCAAATTACCGATGTTCATGAATGAAAGAGGGCAATTGTCTGACGGTTGAATAGGATTTGGAAAATCATTTCTCATGGGTAGCATCATCGAGGCACTGCAAGAGAAGGAGCTGCAAGATGAAGGAATCAACATCTCATATTTCTTCTGCAAGAGAGGAAATGATCAGACACAAAAGACTGGTAATTTATTTATTTCTTTGCTCCCCCCTTCTCAATTCCCTATTCTGAGGTATCAGGGGGATATTTTATCCTGACGCCTCATCCGGTTTCTCTTCCTGAGAAAAGACAAAATTGAAATGGTTCTAATTTTTTGACAGAAAAAATCAAGAACAGCATCATTTTCCAGCTCTATCGAGAAGCAAAAGACAATCCCGACACCTTATTCGATGCCAACAAAATCGTATCAAGTCTGGACCTATCAAAAAGCAATAAATCCGCCGGCGCAAAAGCCAAGTCTGAAACGAAAAAGACAGCAACATTCGCAGAAGCCTACCAAGGTTTAGTGCGGCTTTTGAAGAAGGAGGTCTTTCTCGTCATCGACGCTCTCGACGGTAAATTTCCTTCCAATCTTTTTCCTGCAAGGAATGAATTCTAAACAAAACAGAGATCGGAGATCGTGGCGACCAACCGTTCTTTGAAGACTTTCGCAGTATCGTGGAGGCACCAGATATCAAAGTCCATATTCTCTTTGGTAGTCGTCCGGAAGGCGATCTCAAGAAACAGCTAGATGGTGTTACGGCATTCGACGTCAAGGGACGCAATCAAGCGGATATTAGGTTGAATGTCACCACCTTGGTTGGAAAGCTGTCAGGATTTTCTGCTTCTGAACGTCAACTGGCCATCGAAGATATCGTTGTGAAGTCGGGCGGGCAATTCAGATACGTGAAGCCTGCGATTGACTTTTTAGCTCTTCCTTGGTCTCGCCCATTGGAAAACAGGCTGAAGAAACTTCAAGAGGGCCTAACAAACTCTTATACCCAGGCCTTGCAGCTGACGGATCCCAATTATCAAGATCTTCTCAAGGCCTGTCTTACTTGGGCGCTTCTGGGAGAAGGTCAGGTGAAAGTGGCGGAAGTAATGGATGCATTCAGTTGCACGTATAGCCAGGGCCATGATGATGAAGATGTTGAGGATATTGCTAACGATGAGCAACCGTTGAAACAAGTTGAGAAAGCAGGGACTACATTCCTCGATGTAGATTGGAAGACTGGTGTTATAGCCCCTCGACACGAAACTGTGACTGAGTACTTTCTCAACCATCACGATGGTGATGCTGTGAGCATCGAAACCCCGGCAGGAATATGTCCGATATGCAAGGAGAAGAGCCATAGCGAACAGGCTCAACAAAGGCCATTTATCATCACTAAAAAGGATGGGCATCTTGAAATTGCTATTGCTATACGTAAGTTCAAGCGCCCGAGCTTTTCTTGGGTGTTATGTGACTAATATATTGCAGTGGAAGCCTTAACTTCTCCCGCCTTCTGGAGAAAACATTACCCAGATGAATATTGGCAGAGATATTTCGCCGACTTCTGGGAAAAACTGAATAATAAAGAAGAGGTAGTATTGGAGATCGGGAATGAAGTAGATAAATCATCAATTACGAATGGCGATTTAGCTGATGCGACAGATGGAGTGGACACCAAGAACCATGCGAAGGATCTGGAAAATACAACCGACTTACCGAGCGGTGACTTCAGCCCAATTACCAAACCCGGCGGTGTTGAAGGAGAAGTGGTTCCTGGCCAGCCAACTGAAACAAAAGACGCCGAAACTGCAACTATCCCTGAAAATTCGGAGATTCCAGACATATCCGTAACAGAAGCGGCCGATGGTACTGTTGACCCCGTGGAACCAGAGGAAACAAAAAATCCAGACGATACCCTCGACGCTCCAGACATTCCCGACGATATCTCCGCCACGGACAGCGACATCCACCCCGAAGAAGAAACATATGACATTTCCTGGCAACCACCCGACATCGGAGAGATGCGCTATGAAGTCAGCCACTGTGCTTACCATCTTGAAAAAGTCGAGGAATTATGGAAGCCAGAAGAACGCACAGGCCCAACATTCGACCGACTGCGTGACTTAATGAAGAGCCTTTTCGACCCGAAGTCCGAAAACTGGAAGAAGTGGCTCGAGATCCAAACCAGGATTCAGAGTTCGCCTTTATGTTGGGAGGATTCTGCAACGATCCATCCAATCATCGTAGCTGCAGCATACCGCCTGACCGATCTCATGAAGCTGTTGGTCAATTCTGATGGAGATGCCAAGCCAAACATCACTGACTTGAACCTTGCGCTGTACTTTGCGTCCTCTGGAACTATGGAAAAGTCGATTATACCTGTTTTCGAGATCCTTCTCGAGAATGGCGCAGACCCAACTAATACTTTGCGGTCTACGTCACCGTTCAACCTGAGTCTCATGTTGTGTCACAGATATGAGCTTATCAAGCTATTTCTGGATCATGGAGCGGACGCCAAGAAGATGCCAGAGTGGTTATGGACGCCATTACATTATCTCGCTGTTGAGGCAAAGGACGATGGTGATGACCTCAAAATTCTCGATCTTCTTTTGGAAAGTGGTTGTGATATCAATGCTCAGGATGATGAAGGAGAAGCTCCTCTTCATTACTTGGTTAGGCGGCGAGATTGTCCGCCGGAATTCTTGAGAGCTTATATAGCAAAGGGAGCTAATGTGAATGAAGACGACAAGGAAGAACAGCGTATGTTTCCTTTTTCCCCAAAAAGCAAAAATTCCTGTCAAATCGCTGACACCTTTTTAGGTCCATTGTACGAAGTCTGCAACGAAGGCAATGTTGAAATAGCGCGCATAATTCTGGAATTCAACCCAGATATTGAAAAGGCCGATGTAAGTGCACATCAACCCATGAGAGATCCCAAAATTCTGACAGCTTGTCCTAGAAAAAAGGTGTCACAGCCTTGCTTGCGGCGTCCACAAATGGCCACCCAAAAACAATCGAGCTGTTAATCCAACACGGTGCCAATATTACAGCACTCGATAAGAGAAACCGAGGTTGTTTCTTCCTCGCGTGCGGAAGTGATAGCGCGGAAGCTGCCCTCTACATCGCATCGCAACTCAAAGGAGAAAACGAAAAGTTATTGTCTTTGAAATCAGATGCCGGAAAATCACCACTTACCAAAGCGGCTGGGAAAGGACATACGGAGGTTGTCAAAATGCTACTGGAGAAAATTGATTCTGCATCTGTAAATGAACAAGATACAAAATATGGACTCACGCCATTGCATGTTGCAGCCATGAATGGCTCAAAGAATATCGTCGAGTTACTTCTTAAACATGGAGCTTCCACTACCATCACCGACAAGAAAGGTAATACTGCGTTCCGAGAGTGCTGCCGAACTTGGGCACAGAGTCCCTCAAAAGATGCTGGAGCTCTACTTTTATTGATGGAGAGGGAGCCAAATGAATCTCTCCAGGACTACGAGTTGTTGAACTCGGCAGCCGTCAAAGGAAACGTGCCCGTCTTAGAAAAGCTTTTTGAAAAAGGGGTGAGCCTTATCAAGCAAGACAAGCACGGCTGGACACCACTACAAATCGCAAGCCAATACGAAAACACCGAAGCCATGGACTTTCTCGCCAAACAGGGTGCGATTATTGGCAGGAAACCGACAGTATGGGCTTGCGACTCGGACATGGTATTATTATCAGAGGAAGAACAGGTGGTAAAGTGGATAGCTGGAAGTGAGTTCTCCGAATCCCTGAACTTCCCTACCTTGGAAACCATAACCAACGAAATTAGATCCCATGATTACTGGCCGTATTGGTGTAATGAGTAATCACCCTATTCCCGCTGGCGTAAAAAGGTATTATTACGAAATCAGCATCACTGAACCTGAAGGAAAAAACACCAATCCGTAAGTCTTCTCTGACTTTCCCATGTCCAACATTTTTTACTACTTAAGCTAACAATACTTGCACAGCCTCTGCGGTCTCGGTCTCGCCAACGCCCCCGCTAAAAACACAGGATGGATGCCAGGATGGGGCAACAAGACCTCAGGAGGGGCTCCTTCCTGGGGCTACCACGGCGATGACGGCGACATCTACACCGACAAGAAAAGAAGCAGGATACCCGAATTGGACTTCCGGTTCCCGCTTTACGGGCATGGAGATACGGTTGGGTGTGCAGTTGATTTCGACAAGGGCGAGATGTTCTTTACGAAGAATGGGGAGAAGTTGGATACGGCGTTTAGTGGGGTGAAGGGAAGGTTGCATCCGGTTGTGGGGATGGGACAGGAGGTTACTGTGAGGGGAAACTGGGGATTGGATATAAAGGAGTCTCCGTTTAGGTGGGCGAATGCCAACGTGGTGGGTGGGGGATGGGTTGATTAGATGTACATGTAAGTTAGTATTATTTCTAACGACGAACGAATACACCAAAAGCCACTCGTACGAATTCAAGTACTACAAACCTCGACTGCAGCTATGGCAGTGTCTTAAAGGGGTGTGGTAGGCATATGCTTTTATTTCAATCTGTTTTACAACATACTGTCCTCCTCCCCTTTTTATTTACAACATCTCCCCCCATCCATAAAAGCCCCTGCTTTTCCACCAAAATATTCAAGTCCCCGTAAGCACAAAGCTCACCATAGCCCTAGCCGGTATACTTCCCTCCACGCCCCCATCCGCAACCGTAACCGTCTGCGCCGTCATATCATTCTTAGTATCCGTCAACCACGCCGTCGCAGCAGTCACCGTGAACCCCGTTACCGCAATGGAAACGCTCGCAGCCGAAGACCCCGTATTAATAATATTCACCGCAATACTCCCATCCTCATTCTTGAATGCCGTCGTCTTGAAGCTTCCACCCGTCGTTCCGAGTCTTATCGCATTTGGGCGAACCGTCCGGCTGTATTGCGCAAATGCCCAGAGACGTTTGGAAACTGTATAGCCGTTTGCGTCTGTTTGGATCATCTTCTCGTTCGTGCTGCCGCCTTGCGTGGCTACCCACCCGATATACCCACTCACATTGGCGCCGGTAATGGCGCTGTAGATATTATTTGCCCAAGTCATGCCTTCGCCTGCGCCCCCGCTGCTGTACCAAGCTGTTGTCCATGCGCCGTTCAGATCCGCATATTCGCTCTGCCATGTGTGATGTGTGGAGCTGAGGGAACCGCTTGCTCGGCTGGTGTATTCGTGAGATGAGACGACGGCGAGCATGGAGTCTGCGCCGGCGGATTTGATGCCGGAGACCATTCCTTGCGCCTTGGACCAACCAGTTGACTCGCAGCACACGATGCCGATGTTGGACATGTTGGCTGCGTCGAGGGCGGGGCGGAGGACTTTGATGAAGGATGCGGCTTGGGCGCCATCGGAAAGCATGGAGGCGTAAGAGGCACTGCAGATGTTGTTAGCTGCGTCCCAGCTTCACGAGCAGCGAAGAGCTTGAGCTTTCAACGGAGTGGTAACGTACGTGAAATCGGGTTCGTTCAGGAACCCAACATGAGAAATTGGAACCCCAGCATCGGTATAGTATTTCATATACTGGATCAAATACGCCGCAAAAGCCGGCTTCCAGGCATCGCTCAAACTCCCGCCATTCGCATCATTCCCATTCGACTTCATAAATCCTGGGGCACTCCAAGCATTGGAGTAGAAATATTTGACGCCATATGCCGCCGCCTGCTGTGAGAGCCAGAACTGACCGCTGTCCTTGCCATCCCAAACGTAATTCGGTGTCGCGGTAGCGGAGCCTGGACTCTTCGGAAGGATCGTGTTCATGTGGTCGCTGCTCGAGTCGGGAGATGAGCCAAGTCCGTTTCGTAGAATGGAGAAGCCGGCGCCGGAGGTTCTGTTGAATAGGAGATCCACGAGTGCTTTTCTTTTCTCGTCAGGAAGGTTGACTATCAGGTTCGCGCGTTGGAAAGCTTCAGAGAAACCAAAGCCGTCCATGGTTTGAAAGTGTTTGGTAGGATCGACTGTGATTTTTGTAGCTGTTTGTCTAGACATGAGCTGTGGTGAAGCCACCGCTGCCAATGGCAACGTTGTGGCTACAAGCGTATAGAGCAAATGCATTTTGATAGACTGGTGAAGTTTGAGCTGGGCGCGAGGTCGTTGGGCTTCGCTTTCAAAAAAAGAATATGTAATAAAAAAAGAGAATACTTATAATGCCCCACAAGGCAGCAGCTCCACCTTGTTCATACTGCCTGTGCGGCAATATGTCTCGTGGCAATCGCATCAAATTGGAAGGGAAAGAAATTTTAAGATTTATCCATATATCTCCCGTCTTGGTCCATTGCCATGTGACGATATATGACGAATAAATCTATTTCATGAATCTCCCTCCTGTATGTAGAATAAATATAGTTATTAATATGATAAGAATTGGAGTGCGATCGTAAAAATTGGAATTTGAAAAATATTTCTTCCAGCTAGACATAGCATAGGTAAATTTAAACATCGGTCGTGGTTCGGGGATTTCCTATCTGGTCTTCTGGAGGTCGGACATCGGATAAACTCCAGAAAAAAGTACATATGTTCCATAAAGCACTGTATTCACGACAAACAAGTGTCGCCGAGATGCTATTAAGTTCTCGAAGAAATACCTCGAAAATGCAATAATGCAAAAAGTCAACGGCAGTAGAAGAGGAGAAAAAATTCAGATAACAACCCCACTTGAGAATACAACGCTATGTTATTTGTGTTCCACCGTGCTGGATCTTTGTGGGGAAACCGAGGTTCTCCATCCTGGCTGCACTCGGCAATGTGGAAGGCGGGGTGTCGCCTGCTCAACCCCGTTTGGGAAGCGATGGATGAAGGGGATGATCTTTTATCCTTTGTCGTCGAAAAATAAAAATCGGAAGAGAGATGCTGAACCG
>JAAMPI010001821.1:0-10233 GCA_013054445.1 Cudoniella acicularis | reverse complement strand
TCCATAGGCACTTTGCAAATTACAAATGTCACTCTCACCGTCTCACCTGAGGAACAATCTCCGTTGAGCTGGCGTTCTTAATGCGAAAGAGACATGACGCCTCCGTGGATAATCGCGTCGCCGCCAGTACCGACCTCGGTCTCGCCTCCAGCTTTAGAGCGTCGCCGGTAGAGCGTTTCTCGACTGTAGAGCATTGACGAAACCCCCACGTCTGGTGCTATGGCAGACTAGCAGACTGGCAGACTGGCAGACTGGCAGTCCGCAAAAGGCAGGACACGAAAGGCCGCGATGTGCGTGTCGTCTGCTATGATGCGACTCGATATAGTGCTACCTAGGTCCTAAGTACGGTATACCCATCTTTGCCCGCCTGCTCCCGTCCCGGCCCTCGAATCAGCGGCGGGAGCGCCAGACAGCGTTTGATACCCTGTCTGGACAGCCCTGAGCCTGAGTCCTGGGCCTTGGTCGCTAACTTCCGGCCACTGCCAGAAGACCCTGCCCTCTGCCCTCTGCCCTCTGCCCTCTGCCCTCTGCCTTGCTGCCAGCTGCGGACCCCTCATTCTCGCGAGAACACCACACTCTGGCCAGCCCCGCGACAAACAAAGAAACACACACGACTTGTTGACTGCAGAGCTATTCTGCCAGCAGCGCCCGGCCGGCCTGCGTCCAGCAGCTAGAACGGCCAAACCCTACGTGCAGCGCCGCGCAGCGCAGGAGATAAGGAAAATTGCACGCAGGCTGTGAACTCGAGATGGCCTCGCTCTGCTGAATGCTTTTGTTCCTTCATCAAGCCTGAATCTCTCTCTGTGCGATAATGCGATATCGTCGTCCAAGGCCCCCCCCTCACTGCCTGTGCTGCGCAGTGCGCATGCGTACCGGACGCCGTCAAGGGTTGTTTGGCCAGGCACCGTTACTGATCGGCCCCCCCCCCCCTCGCTGGGTGACTTGGGTGACTTGGGGTCCGAGTATCCTACATGCCATGAGGCTTGAAGGCTTCTCTGGCTTCTCTCTTCTCCCCATCCCTGGGTCCTGCTCCGTCTCGTGTCGGCGACGACACCAGCCTGTGGCGGCCCCATTGGTGGGGAAGGAAACGTGTTCGCGTATCCCCAGATATTCGGACTGCTCGCTGCCTCAACACACGCAACCTTGAGCCCGCCCGCCACCTGTATCACCGACTCGTCGGCCCTGGCTGCAGAGAAAGGCAGAGAGATTCAGAGAGAGCTAAGAGGCATAGGCTACTCGCAGATGCAGAAGTGCTGCCCCAGCAGAGTGGCACGACATGCCAGAACTAGACCGTGCAATGGGTGATGGCTCCGGTACAGTCCGCATCGCGTCACGGCCATCCAGCACAGCAGCGCCAGGAAGGGCTCCAGCGCATCTTCCTATACCCCTCTTTATATTGTTTTTCTGAGCCTTACTGCCACCTCGTCAACCCCTGGCTCCGTCTTGCAGCCTTCTGCCACACACTCGACGATTTGCACGAGGATGCCCTTTCGCGGACAGGCCCGGTAGATTTTCTATATCTTTTCGCTCACTCGCGCTGCAGCGCTTGCCACTACCCTCAACACCCTACACCAACGAGCGTGCGTCCCTGAGGTCGCCCGTTTCGTGTGACATTTCATCCAGCCTCGACCAGCCCTTCCTGTCTCCACCGACTCGTCCTCGGACGTCGAGCAGAAGCTTGGGCGTGCTCCTGCTCCCCGCTGACACTTCGCTAGCCCCCCCATATTTATTGTTCCAGATTTTGCCGGCCCTCGCGGCTCACCACCTCCAGCTGCTCCAAACGTTGCGGTTTGGTTCTGCTTCGAGACTGACAGTGCGAGTTTTTCAGCACCACAAGCTGTCCGCAAGGCCGTGGAGGCTACCTCGACTGCTGCCGCTTTCCGTCCGCAGACAGGCAATAACAGTAGCGGATGTCTTATACCCGTCCCTGCCCGGGAACTTGTGTATGATCTAGAGGAAGTAAAAAAGGCAATCAAACACAGAAGTGTACAAGTTGCCCAGGTCCAAGCAATTCATCATCCATCACCCGCCCCAGCCAGAGCTACACAGCAACCACACGTCCAGAAACCTCCATCTCAATCTCAACCTCGTCACTGTCTTGCTCTGCTTTCTATTTAGCGGCTGCCCGGCCCCAATCGGCCCACACGGCTGTCGTTTCGGGAGGTCGGTCGGCATAGCTCTGGTCTCATGCCTGCTCTGCTCACGCCTCAATTGATAAAAAACTGGGAACACATTCGAGCCTCCACAGCCAACACCGCTTAGTGCGCCTATTCACCACTCCTGGCTTGTACCACCAAAACCATCTCCGCCCACCGTCACGGTTACTCCACAGTCTCATAAAAGGGGCAGCAGATCACTTCGTTAGCTACTACTCGTATGATCCACCTTCCCCGAAAAGCAATTACGTTACCACTCTGGGCAGCAGTTCGTACCTCTCTTCCTTCATTTTCTTTTTCCTTCCTGGAACCTCTTCCCTTACTTTTTCCCCAGATAATCTCAGCCACGCTCCAAGGTTCTTGGATTATGTGCGTCGCAAGGGTACAAGTGAACACCAATCCATTCAGACTGCGTCCCGCCAATTCAGCGCCCAGACCTACCGACAGGCCTCGCGCCAGCTCCAAATCCTCGGGTTCTGATACAATTAGCCTTTGGCCCCAGTCATCCTAATCCTCAGAAACTTCCTCTCAAAACGACAGCTCGTCTTGTACATCGCCCTCCACCCCCGCATTAGAGATATTTTCAACTTCACCGTCCCTTGCCCCTATTGCCCACCATGGTCAATCTCAACCGTGGAAACTCCTTATCACAAGGAGATTTCTTTCCTTCAAGGGATAACTGGGGCTCTCGGATCGAGATTCCTCAAGAAAGCCGAATTCCAAGTGCACCACTTCATGGCTATCCTCAGGTACATCCCCTACCCACCCTTACCGAGACGAACGCTACGATACATACTGACTCCAATACACAGCCGATTGAGAGTGCGTTAAGGGATTGCGCTCAAATACCCGTCAGGGAATTTGCTCTGGTTGTGATTCTCGAAAATGGTGAAGAAAAGACGTATTCGTCAACCTCCCTAAAACCCTATCGTCCGAGAATCTTTACGGAGCGCTTTCGTCGTGACTTCCGTCAATGTGTTCGAAGGGCTGGCGTAGAGGGATCATGTCCAAGCTCAGGTTGGTCCCAGAGTCTTTCTTTCTTGAATCGTCGAACTGCTTGCTTACCACTTTTATTCTTAGCTTACAGCCAGGAAGGGATGTATGGCGAATTTGACGAGCCTGATATTCGAAAGCATTCCAGCAGTGGCGGAGAATCCTCTTCCGACATGGCTCGTATCCGTCGTCAGCGCCAGACTCGATCAGAGGACTCTAGTGAAGAGGTCACCATTGGAAAAAGGAAGCGTGTTGAGGAGGACAATCCAGTCCCAACAGGACCCCAGTTGGAGGCTTTGGAAATTGGCAACTCAACCGAGGTCGAGAAGTTCTACCACGTTCGATTCAAGGACATGCAGCAATCGTCGTGTAAAGTTATGGGGAAAGCGTTTGTGAAATTGGTCGAGCCTAAAAAACAAACTCATCACCCATACACCAAGGGAAACGAGAAAAAGCCTCCGTGGTGGCCCAACACGTCTGGCGAGAACTCTGTGAGGCATAAAGAGCCCGATCATCTTCTCAAACCCGGTAAGGATCTATGATGAGCAGCCCCATTCATGACGCTAATGGAACTCGCAGAGCGCATTCGACTTCTTGTTCATATTCTCCGAATGATCATTGAACCGCGGGAAAGGCAGTGCCCAACAGTACAAAAGTTGGGTCTCAACGTGAGAAAGTTGGAAGAGGTAACGATGGAAGCGATGTCAAACTGGTTCAGCGATAAAGAACATCCTGAGAATGCGGCAAAGAAGCCCTTCCTGAGGGAGATCTTCAAGGTCGCAAGAATGGAAGAACGTTTCAGAGCCGGTGAAGTTGGTATGTACAACATTCTTTCTCGAGAAACTTGGAGCTTATAATATTCCAGATGGCACCACCGAGGTTTACATTATGTGTGGCGAACGGATGGGGAGAGCTGAAGAATCTGACGATGAAGAGGAGGAAAACGAAGAGCCCGAAAAATTGGGGATCTCAACAAACCTTTCCAACACTCCAGAAAACCTCGTATCCCCAACCATGTTGCAACATCCATACGAACCACACTATGACCCCGACACACAGGGCATTTTGCAACACCGTCCTCGCCCACCTCCCATCACACGTCATTCTGGACCGACAACACACTATGAGGAGTCTCCTTCCTTCGCAGACCCGTCGTATCGATCAATGAGTACCAATTTCCAACCACATAGCACGCCTATTCAACAAGATCCTTATCGACGACCGTCGTATGCGCCATCTCCTTTCCCCAGTCCCCAGCAGACGATGTATTCGGGTCCTTGGCAAAACACGAACATTATGAGCAATAGTCCAATAGTGCCAGGCTACATCGTCACCAGTTCACCGCAATCATCCATGACTCCTCACACCACATCTTTCCAACTTCCGGCACCTCCAGCCCAGCAAAGCATTCATCCTCCAAGAATGTCGCATTTCGACGGCCTTCCATCTTCAAGGCAGTACGATGCCGGGCCAGCATCGAGCAATCCAATGAGACATGGAAGTTTGGGACATCCCCACCCAATGCATCATGGAATTGGGGACTTTCTTCATGATCCCTCTTTCGGACACAATGAACCAGCCATGAAAGAGGACCCACACACCCGTCCAAGCTAATATTAGCTTTCACACTTGCAAATCATGGCTGTCCCTGCGGTTCAACCTCTCTGCTTTGTTCTTTGGCTATCAAGCATCGGAGGCATCATTGTTTGCGTATACCCGATTTTTCTTCTAGGAAACTTCGTCATTGGCGGTGCAAGCGTTCTATTTTTCGAACTCAGCCTACTGTTTAATTTTCCACGAGTTCAACAGTATTGTGGATAATTTGATCATACGCCTACATTATATGCTATTGCTGGTGTTTTGACAGTATACCTGCAGCATATGGTTATTCGGATGTTGATTTCGCATGGGTATCGATTCGATTTGCTTTTGTTTATCATCAACCTCAGCTCTCATCATTATCGTCTCCTTTTAAGCACTTTTTGATTTTGATCAATCATCGACTTAGCGTTGCGTTCTGGCATTATTCGCAGTCACTTCTTTGCAAGCAAATGGGGCGGCGGTAGTCTGTTTTTGTTTTACAGGAGTGTATATGTTTTCGGGTGATGAGATATGATTATGTGGAAAGAAAGAAGAAGACGAGAGGACGGGAGCATTCCCAGAAAGAGGTTTGACGTAATGATTGCTTGATCGATCACGATTTCTTTGCACCTAGGGATGGACGGCAACTTCCTCTCTATAAGACTCTTGGATTGGAAAGGAAAGGAGCGGAAAAAAAGAGACGGCTTTTCGTGTTTTTATTTGCGAGTTGGTGGTGTTTAATTGCTAAGCATCAACCTTCTCTTTTTTGTTTGTCTTCTGGGATTTTTCAAGCATGCGTCGTCTTATTCAATTCTCCCTTAATGGTGAATTTTAGTGCTTTGTTTTTTGAAATTTTGTTGCGCGAAATATTAGTTGGTGGATGGATGAGGAATGAGATGAGACCAGTCACGCTGAGATGAATGTGGAATGATGCGAGCGAGCAAGCAAGCAAGCGAATACGCGGGAGTATATATCATGCGAGGGCAGATCAGACAGATTTAACGGACCCCTTGGCATATTATCTATCCATAGAGTATATTAGCAACAACTCTGGACGCCAACCTTCTCTGCCTTTACAAAGTCGTGATCATTTCCATTCTTTGACCCTCCGTGCCCACCATTGGAATAATTTCCTCCTCGAATCTTACCTCAAATAAATGAGAATCCCTGGTTACACGTAAGCGGCGCAGCTGATCATCCTTTGCCAAAAAAAAAAAAAAAGGAAGCAAAGTTGGTCAGTGGGCAAGTGGTTAAGTGGGTCTGGGGACAGTTAGTGGGAACGAGATAAGGGAAAAGGGGGATCCTAGCGTAAAACCTTATCTACTTAGCTTAGCGTTAACCTTATCTAGGTAGGTGGCGTCTCGGCTCAACCCGAAAGTTGGTTTTTCGCTTAGATGCCTGCCTGGTTGGTTATGTAAGCGGTGACGACGACCCCTCTTTGACTTTGACCCCACTTTCCTTTCTATGACATTGAAGGAAGGAAAGGTTTCAACTTTAGGAGTTGTGCAAAATTTCCGGGATTCTTCTTCTTCACACACGACGCACGATACGTGACACGCGATACACGCATACACAAAATCGTCAAATTCCTCAAGTACCTTTGATAAGTTTGACTTGACAAGGAAAACAAAAATGCCACCCCTCTACGCCCCCTTCTCAGTAAACAGTTCAGGTCACCTGAAGGTCTCGGGTGTGCATGAGATTTATTGGGAGGAATGTGGGAAGAAAGATGGTGTGCCGGTGGTTTATTTGCATGGGGGGCCGGGGGGTGGGATTGAGGATTCTGATCGGTGAGTTTGATTTTTTGTTTGGTTTTGGTGGGGGAGAGGGTGTTGATTGAGGGGCATGGAGGAGAGAGAGGGCGTGTTGGTGGATGATGAGGTGGTGGATTTGATGGCTGTGATGGCTGTGGAAGTTAGGGTTTTGTTTTGGTGCCTTTGGCAACTTGGGAACTTCAGTGAGCGGGTGTATGTTTTCGTATGGTTTTAATTCTTTTGGATTTCTTCTTGGTGATAGATGGAAAGGAGGAGGGGGGGATTGAGTATAAATGGAAATGTGCTTGAGGGAGTATTTGCAAAAGGGCGTGTGCTACTCACTACCCACAGCAAAAACCAAAGACCAACAAACACAGCTAACGCCCTCTTCCCTCCCTTCTAGGAGATATTTCGACCCCCTCCACTACCGCAGTATCCTCTTCGACCAACGGGGCTCAGGAAAATCCACACCACACGCCAGTCTCGAAGATAACACAACCTGGTCTCTCGTTTCCGACATCGAAGCTCTGCGCACACATCTCGGCGTCGAGAAATGGATAGTTTTTGGTGGGTCTTGGGGATCTACGCTCAGTTTGGCTTATTCGGAGAAGTTTCCGGAGAGGTGTATCGGGCTGATTTTGAGGGGTATTTTCACCCTGAGGAGGAGTGAGTTGTTGTGGTTTTATCAGGGAGGGGCTGATGTGAGTTCCTTTCTCTGTTTTTCGTTGTGGTCTTGTTTTGGGATTTGGTTTGATGCTGCAATATTATTTTCTATGATGTATGATCAATCGTCGTGATTTTTTTATATGACCGCCAGATCAAAACTGACTTCAAAACTTTAAGTGGCTTTTCCCTGATTTCTTCGATGCGTATAAAGCTGTCATTCCGGAAGAGGAGAGAGGCGACATGATGCAGGCATACTATAAGCGCCTAACCGGTGATGACGAAGAAGAAAAACTTAAATGGTACTTCTTCTTCCCTTCCCTCTCTGCTCTCCTCGAAATCCACAAAAAGATACATTGCTGATATTGAGAATTGCAACAGCGCCGCTGCATGGTCCACCTGGGAGACCGCAACCTCGAAACTCTCTGTAGACCCCGCCTATATCGCCAAAGCTTCTGACCCGAAATGGTTCCTTTCCCTATCCCATCCCCTCCACTCCCAACACCGCTAACACCTACCTCACCCAGGGCACTAGCATTCGCACGCATCGAATCGCACTTCTTTGTGAACGGCGGCTTCATGACCGACGGACAACTCATCAAAGACGCGCATAAAATCGCCCACCTCCCAATCATCATTATCCAAGGTCGCTACGACATTGTCTGTCCTGCGAAAACTTCGTGGGAGTTGTACCAAGCGCTTGGTGGGGAAAAGAATAAAGGGGTTAGTTATAGGATTGAGGGGACTAGTGGACATAGTGCGCATGAGGTTGCGACTGAACAGGCGCTTGTGAAAGCTGCGGATGAGTTTAAGAGGTTGAAGGCTGATTGAGGGAGTGGGGTGAGGGTTGGAAGGGGAGAAGAGAGGAGAGGTGGGTAGAACGGGATTGTTTATCCTGCGCGTTGCATCATGATCCGTACTACCTCTGCATTAAAACCTAAACCTTTGGGTTGGCTTGGCAGAAATCAGCTGCTTTTATCAAAAGTCCTTTTGAAAAGGACACTCATTTGCTCTTGGGTATGCATGTGCTAACACCAAATTGTGAATTAGGTAAGATTAGTTCAAGGACGACGAACGCAGCATGATCATAATTACAACTATCTAACAACAAGTGCGCTCATATACCCTTCGAAATTATTTCCGCCTTTTAAGCACCTTTCGTTATACGCTCATTTTTGTCAGGACGGAGTCAGCTGTTCGCTGGGACGAGGATCTCGCAATATTGATATTACACGGTATACTTCTACGAAGATTATCCACTTCGATGTTTATGGAAGGTTACTGATAAATCTCACTGATTTTTAGATTGTGATTTCGAATTTGATAAGCCAGTTTTAGTGGGACGGCTAAATTAACTTTGCTTGTATTTTGTCACTGACTATGCCTCCAAATATCCTCCCAATCACGTTTCTAGCAGGGGAAAGCTCATACCTCACTCGTTAACTAAATTCTGACATAGGATCTCAAGTCTTACTCCTTAACAACCACCACCATCCAAAACTTTCACATCTTCGCCCACGTCATTCCCACCGACATCACCACCTTTCTCCTCCTTCCCCATAATATCCCCCCAACCTCCCCGCCACAACCCTATCACCAAACCTCTCCGCCACCTCCTCCAACGTCATATTATACGTCTCCGGCATGCCCCACCCGATGACCGCTGCCGCAACAACCATAAAGCCAATAAAAACCGCATAAAAACCTCCACGTGATAGCCGCAAACGCAATCGGCGTGATCTGGCCCAGCCACAAAGAAGTAACGCCTTGAGAGGCAAATGCGACGCCCATACCATAGGAGCGCAGGTGTTGTGGGAGAACTTCGGCGGCGACAATGTAGGTTGTGCTGTTGAAGAAGAGGGCGTAGGAGGCGGAGAAGATGAAGATGAATGCTATTCCTGCTGAGGCGCCCGCGAGGTTGCCGCCGTGCCCGTATTTAGCTGAGAGTGCCATAAGGATGGAAAGTTCGCAGGCGAGGATGAGGCAGCCGATTACTAGTATGATCGGTTATTCAGTCAATATTACTTTCTCGAGTGTTTAAGATGCATATATGGAAGATGCGAATGAGGGAAAGTAAGCGCTGCGTTTATACACGTACCCAAGGTCCTCACCCGCGGCCACTTATCAGCAACAAGCCACAAATTCAATGCCTGGCCGATCACACCCATAATACCATAACACCCACTAATCAACAACACCGTACTCCCACTAAAACTCAACGAAGCGTACAAAATACCCTGATAAGCCTGAATAACTCCCGCACCAGTAAGCTGGGTCAACGTCATTAGCAGCATAGACGTCGCTGTCCTGCGCACATAACGCGGGATAAATAGCTCAAACATGCTGTAGAATTTCTGCTCCTCGGCTTCCATTTCTACCTGTGCTGTGATTTGGACTAGTTCAGAGAGGATGAAGGCTGGGCCTTTAGCGTGGTGGAGGCGGGTGAGGACTTCTTGGGCTTCGGTGTTGCGGTTTTTTTGAGCCACTTTAAAATTATCAGTATAGATTTTGGGGAATGGTGGAAGGATGGGAGACTTACGCCATCGGGGGGATTGAGGTAGGAATTGGACGAGGATGAGGAGGAGTACTGCGGCTGGAATCTGCATCGCCAGTGGGATCCTCCACTGCGCGTCGCCTTTGGCAAAAGAACCGCTGTTCTCAAAATTCAAACATCAGCCATTTCAACTCAACACAACCCAAATATAAATTTCCCGAAATCTAAGAAGAAGAAAAAAAGCCAACGAACCCATAACCAACCCAATTCGCAGCCCAAAACCCTACCGCATCAATCATCCCCTGAACACCAACCAACATTCCCCTCTTTTCCGGCGGCGATATCTCCGAGATATAAATCGGCATGGTACTCAGCAAGACGCCTGTCGCCAACCCAGCTACAATTCTACCGGCAATCATCATGCCTGGACCGTTAGAAGCGGCTTGGATTGTTGCTCCGAGGATGGCGAGGAGGCTGGCGACGGTCATTGCGAAGCGGCGGCCGAAACGGTTGTTGAGGGGGCCGGAGAAGATGCCGCCTAGGACGTTGCCAGCTGAGTAGGTAGAGACGATGGCGCCGAGGAGGGGATTGT
>JAAMPI010001820.1:0-10242 GCA_013054445.1 Cudoniella acicularis | reverse complement strand
GGCTGTTTGTGTGTTCGCGCGTGTGGTGGTGATGATGGTGGTCGGATGGCCGCGGAAGCCTACCTGCGTAGGTGTTTGTGGGAAAGGAATTGGAATTGGAATTGTTGGTTGCCGCGGATGATTGCTGGTTGTTGGTTGGAGGTTGTTGGCGTGCTCGTGTAAATGTAAGAGAGCTGAGAAAGAAAGTTGAGCTGCGCCGGGTATCAAAAAGTCTCATCAGCAAGCTCACAGACGGATCAGCTCAGCTCAGCTTGCAACTGGAGATTGGGCTAGAGGTAAAGTGGGACTGGGATCGCTATCCCTGTTGTTGCGAGTTGATTGGCTTGTTTTGGCTTGGTTGGTGCTGACTAACGAGGGGAGCCTAAGATATGACGACAATCACGTGTTTTGCCTTTTGCTTTGGCCCCCATGTGCGAATTCGGTACGAGTTGCGGGTGGGGTAGGCTAATACAGTAAGCAAAGCGAGGCTGATTGTCTGTTATGGAAGTATTGATTTCTTTCTGCAAGTAATAAATTGGGTAAATTGACTTAGGTTATAGTTTCCTTTTCCAGTAATTTTGAATTGTTATCAAAGTCACAATGAAACATCACCCACTCGCACTGTCAATTACCCAAGACTTTCAAATCTCCCTCGCGCGTCCTGATTGTGTAAAATTATTTTATTAATTTTTTGAATATTAAAGATAGTCAACTTCCTATATCCAAGTCCCCGGCCCCCCCAACCGCCCTCCCAATCATCCCTTCACTTTCCTCTCCCTGCCCCTCACCCAAACCCATATCCATAGTAACCAAACCCCCAGGACTACTCTCCACATCCATCTCATACACATCATTCTCCCCAGGCGGTATTCTATAACCCTGCAAAAGTCTCTTCTGTCTCGTCGGCGGTCTCTTCCCCTCAAGCCGATGATCAAACGGCGCACTATTCACATCAGGACGTGTCGGTCTAGATGGCAAGCGCGGGCCTCTGATAATTTCTTGGACTTCCATGCTCTTACGCCGTTTGTAGTAGATGCAGATGAAGAGGAGGAGGAGGAAGATGAAGCCGACGCTTCCGCCGACGCTGGCGGCGATCGAGACGGCGTGTTGACTAGCGTAGGTGGTGGAACCGCTGCTGCTAGGTGCGTTGGGGGTGGAGGTTGGTGGCTGAAGGGGGGTTGCTGCCTATTGGGTTGATGGGCGTGGGTGCATTTCCCGGGAGCGAGGAGGTGAAGTAGGGTGGGAAGCCCGTGGATGAGGGTTGAGAACCAGGATTTGCGCCGTTGGTTGCTGCTGCCGTCGTTACACCTGGGGAGACAGACGATGTCTGCGGCGATGAACTAGTCACGGGAAGTGTTGTGATGGCTGAAGGTGTTCCTGAGTCGAAGGTTAGCATTGTGATATTTGAAATTGAAAAGAGTGATGATGAAGATGGATGAAAGCAGGAACACAGCAACTCTCAATACATACCTGGAAACGTGATAACCCTCTGAGGGTTGTTACAATCACTCAGAGAGGCCCCCGAGTTCCTGCAATAGTACGAGTCTATAGTGGTGTTGAAACACTTCGCCAAAGCTTGCCCTCCCGTCACGTTCCCCGCATGAGGTCCTTCGGCATCTATACAGTATGCCGGGCAACTTGGAGACTTCCACGTCTTATCCGTACATGATCCTCTGAAGAAAACGTTTGGGTTGTTTATGCTACTCGCCGTCGAGTTGTCCATACACAGGCCATTACTGAGACAAACAAATCCTGGTCCACAACAGGCAGACTCCAATCCAGTTCCACCATTTGTACAGGGGAGATCGTCCGGTGACGCGTTCCCATTCGGATAGTAGCAATTATTTGCAAGTACAGAGGTGAATATAAAGTGAAATACGGCGAGTTGAAAAACATGATGTTTTGAAAACGAGAGCATACGATTCCGTAGCATTTCGACATTGAAGGGTAAGGACAGAAAGTGGACAGGGCCAAAAACATATAGGAAGAAAGATGGATGGTGCCTTGGTAGGCGACGAAGTTGGGCTGATTCCCAGAAAAGAGGTGATTACCCTGGGTGAGATCGATTAATTTCAAGGGGGGATGCAGTTGGGACGCAGAGAAGATATTCATAGCCATTCGTTGGATCGCTAAAGCTGCAGGATAGAAAATGTGGTTGCATTGAGGGGCCGTTCGCCGACTTCTCGAGGTATGTAATGAGGCGGAATGGGGGAGAGAGTCCTAGAGACGCGGGATCGCTTGCCACAGCCTCGCTGAAGGAGGGAAGTGTCACATTTGAAGATGCGCCTAGCCAATGAGGGAGCATCAACACACCCCAGCGCACCCCAAACACCTGAGATGCACGCCATGCGGATCGTTGCGGATCGCGACGCCGACCGCTTTCGTCTCAAGAGCCTCAGTCATAGCGGCGAGGATCTGTCATGACGCTCAATCTGGCGTGGTATGTAGTGTGGGCGCGATGCAGCCGGCGATGAATGGGCGGACGACGTGTTGCACTGCATGCATTGAGGTATGGTGGGCGCCAGGCTGGCGGTGTTCTGCTCTGTCTCGTGGCGTTTCTTTGGTCCTTTGACGCTGAAACTACGCGCAGTTGCTAAGGAAGTACCTTCTACGTACACAAGTGCGGGAGATATACGGAGGCATACGGACATATACGAGGTGACGAGTCTTGGAGGAGGAGGAGGAGGAGGAGTGATGGTGTGGTTCGTTTAGTCGTCAACCAGGCTCTTCCCCACAGCCGTGCCTGTTGATGAGGAGTCTGTGCCAATGCTTACCGGCAGCTTCATCTTCCATCGAGACTGCCACGTTAAGAAACTTCTCGCGATGGTTACCACGAGCTTCGTCTCTTTCATGGGGGCCAGCCCCTAAACCCCCGTAGCTCGCTGCGCTCGAGGGCATCTGGTGAACTTTCTGGTTACCCGGTTCGCACGCTGCGCCGCGCCGTTGCGGTTGTGCTACAACTGTGCATACTGTCAGAACTCTGCCGGCGGTGCAGCTGAACCGCTGGACGAGCAGCGAGATGTGAGCCATTCAGGTCGACAAGGTGTATTGAATGATGACTCCCGAGCGCAGCGAGCCACGGGGGTCTGGGGGCTGCCCCCCAGGTCTGAAGATGAGTGAAGTTGGAGACGAAAATGAAAATGAAAATGAAAACGAAGATGAGTGCGGCTCGTCACACCCTTTCTGCGGCCATGAAGATTCCCGAGGTCATCTTCGCCGCTTCGGATTCATTTCATGAACGCGATCATGACTAAAGGTCAGCGCGGGTAGTGTGCTTTATTGGCCGTGCTCGTATGTATACCTGTTATCATCGGCAGCGGGAACTGCGGCTATTGCGCAAGAGTTGGCCCAGGGTAAGTTGCCAGTGCAGCTCTTTCTCGTAATCTCATGATCAGATAACACGGATCAGCCCCACTATTGTGCGCAAGAGTGGTGAGTGGATTATTGACGTGGGAGACAGCTTGGCTGCGCTGATGCAGCCGGTACGAGATGCAGCGCAAAAGTGGTGCTACTTGCTGCAACTCATACCTAGGCAGAGATAAACTTTCGGGCTCTTCCATTGCATCAGTGCACAAGCGCATCTGTTGGCGGTGAGTCGTGCGTTCTCTTGTGGTCAAGAAGCCATTCCCATACCGAACAACCAACCACACGTCACCCCTATTGAGGCTCGCCTGCTCACCTGCCCACCTGCTCACCTGCGTCTTTGTGCCACACTGTACTTGCTTCTGCCTTGCTTCTGCCCACTTGCTTTAGCTTCTCCTGTGCGGTGGCAGCTCTTGGCGGGGCAACACTGTGCAGTATGATCTTTAGCTGCATATGCCCTCGTCCTCGACATCCCACGCCCAAGCAGGTCTCGCATCGCGCGGCAGACAACGCACATCTCCTCCACCTTCTATAACACCAGGAGATATTCCTCTCTCCTCCCTCCGCACACCGCCGTCCAGGCATGACTCACGACAAGACTCCGACGACGAGCTCGATCCCGAATCGGACGCTGCCCTCCTTCGAAAACACCGTCGAGATTCGAGCGAAAACGACGATGAAGCCCAAAGCAACACAACACCTTTCATAACGTTCAATCCCTTTCGAAGGCTTGCGGATCTCATGTCCAAGGCACCTCTTCTTCTGCGGTCGTCGCCGGGGTTTGGCACAGGGTCATATGGAGCTGTGCCCATAGATGCCTCCACTGAGAACAGTGATGAGGAGGATTTCGACGATGTCCGGAGGCGAGACAAGCGGAAGGCGAAGGGTTCCAGGCTGAGGAATGCCATTAGCAGCGGGACACTTCAGAGTTCCCAATTAGAATCGGAGCCATCGCAGGGAGGCTCTCGACGGAGGAAATCGAGCAGTCGGCAACGGAGAAGCCAGTCTGCCAAAAGCAGTGGAGATCCGGAAGACATTGTAGATGACATTGGATTGGGGAGCAGATACAGTGCGGGTGGCATACCGATTCCAAATGCTGGAAACCCGGAGCCAAGCGATAACCACGCGGATTCAGAGACACAGACAGACGATACGGAAGAAAATGAAGAGGAAGAGCCCTTCGACGAGCTGGACCCTCCAGATAACTCTCCCTATCCACAAGTGCGAGCTTCGGTTTCTGCGGTCGACAATACCTCTCTCTCGATCAATACCCCGCGCATGTGGGTCCTTTCCCTCCTATTCTCCATCCTAGGCTCTTCAACAAATCTGTTCTTTTCCTTGCGATACCCCAGCGTTTCAATTACGCCAGTTATTGCACTTTTGCTTGTCCACCCCCTAGGACTACTTTGGGACCAGTTCCTCAAACGAAAAGATGACCCCAAGGAGGAATATATACACGGAATAAGGAGCAGGAGGCCTTCAGATGACTCCAACAGGACTGACGAAAACGAGAATCCGGTACGGCCACACTTGTCAAAACCTAGCGTCTTACGGCAGCTACGGTTATGGCTTTCCCAGGGAACCTGGAATGAAAAGGAGCATAGCTGTGTATATATCAGCAGTAATGTCTCGTTTGGCTTTGCATTTGCAACGGATATCATTGTGGAACAGACCCATTTCTACAAGCAGGAGGCCACAATACCATATCAGGTTCTGCTCATCCTCTCGACACAGATCCTTGGGTACGCCTTTGCAGGTCTTACTCGCAGATTTCTAGTTCGTCCAGGAGGTATGATTTGGCCTGGGACACTGATGTCTGCTGCAATGTTTACAACGTTACACAAAGAAGAAAATACTGTCGCCAATGGATGGAAGATCACAAGGTGGAAGTTCTTCTTCGTTGTTTGGGTATCAGCCTTCCTATTCTATTTCCTTCCGGGTCTCCTCATGCCAGCATTGAGCTACTTCAGCGTCATTACCTGGTTTGCACCGAAGAATGTCGTTGTTGCCAATCTATTTGGAGTCGCTTCCGGACTGGGTCTTTTCCCGGTAACATTCGATTGGGCTCAAATTGCCTATATTGGATCGCCTCTTCTCACACCTTTTTGGGCTGCAATGAACGTCGTCGGTGGCCTCGTCATCGTCATGTGGATCATTGCGCCTATTGCATATTACAACAACGTATTCTTCTCATCATACATGCCTATATTATCATCAGCCGTTTTCGACAACACTGGACATATTTATGATGTCAGCAAAATTTTAACTCCGGATTTTTTGTTCGATCACGAAGCATACCACAAATACAGCAGGGTTTACTTACCAATCACATATGTTTTGAGCTACGGGCTTCAATTCGCCGGTCTCGCATCTTTACTATCTCACACGGCTTGTTGGCATGGGAAGGATATATGGAAGCAATGGCGGGCGTCTTTGAAGGAAGTGGAAGGAGAATCGAAAGGATCTTACACGGCTGTTCCTAATGGCGCTCCACCCACACCACTTTCTAACGGCCATCGCCAAAGAAGATTGTCGAGGTCAGACTCGCAGATGGACAATATTATCAGTCAAGAAGATGTCCACAATCGTTTGATGAAGAAATATAAGGATGCGCCCCTGAGTTGGTATCTATTGACATTCGTCAGCATGACTGCCGTTGGGATGTTTGTTGTCGAGTAGTGAGTTGCCCAAGGCCTTGTCTTGACATAACTAATTTTCCCAGTTACCCTGTCTACCTACCTTGGTATGGGTTACTCCTCGCACTCGGAATCTGCGCGATTCTCTTCATCCCAATCGGCATTGTCATGGCTATTACCAATCAACATAGTAGCATTTACCTCATCTGCCAACTTGTTTGTGGAGCAGTATTTCCAGGTCGCCCCGTTGCAAATATGGTCTTCGTTACTTATGGTTATATATCCTCAGCACAAGGCATCAAATTCTCCGCCGATCTCAAACTTGGACACTATATGAAGATTCCTCCGCGAATTTTGTTCTCTGTTCAAATGGTTGCGACGATCGTTTCTTCCATCACCCAAATTTTCGTCCTGAATTGGATGTTTGCGAACGTACCAAATATCTGCACACCCGAGGCAATCAATGGTTTCGTATGCCCTCTGGCCCGTGTTCACTTCAACGGTAGCATCCTTTGGGGTGTAGTTGGCCCTCAGGAATTCTTCGGACCAAATGCAACATATCGTGCTCTGGTATGGTGTTTCCCTCTTGGTGCCATCGCTCCCGTCATCCTCTGGCTGTACGCTCGGAACAAAAAAGGGAACATCGTCCGCAAAATCAATCTCCCTGTTCTCTTCGGCAGTCTCAGCTGGATTCCTCCCGCCACAGGTCTCAACTTCTCCGTCTGGGCTGTGGTATGCTACATCTTCAACTACGTTATTCGCAAGAGAGCAACTGCGTGGTGGGCAAAGTATACCATGACTTTAAGCGCTGCCTTGGATTCAGGTCTGGCGTTCGGGTTGGTTGTCGTCTTCTTTGGATTTATATATCCAGGCTGGATGGATAATTTCAAATGGTGGGGAACGGAGATTTATAAACAGGGTTGCGATTGGAATGCGTGTCCTTATAAAGTTGTTCCTGAAGGGGGGCACTTTGGCCCTGATGTGTGGTAGTTTCAGTCTTAGATTTATAGACATTCGCAAATCGATGATATCCATAGCGCGCTGACATTATTTTTCTTTGCGGCGATAGAGCTTACGAGTGCTCATGCAAGTTTGACTTCAAGTAGCATATGGCTGAGACCTAGGGGGACCCCGAGGTGTAGAATAGAAGCGGAGTAGTCGAGGATCTTTTTCCCAGCGTTCTCTCCACCTCACTTTCACGATCAAGCAAGAAATCATCAGCAAAACAATATAAAGTCAAGTCAGTTCAAGATGGACATTTCCTATTAATCTATCCGCATATATACTTCTTTCGAAGCCTTATTTTTTGATTGTTTGTAGGAAGTTCTACTAGTAACAGAATCTTTCCCAAGTTCATTCACACAGCAATTGAGGTATTTTTACGCCTTTCTATTCCCTTCATAATTTTCTTGATTGATTTTTTCTTCCTAGTCTTGATACTTACAGAGTATTTATCTCCCGGTCTGCAAAATAGAGTTTTACTGATGATATAGCTGATGACTGATCATGAGCAAGACGTCTCACTTCTCGGCTTTTCTGCGAGACTGTTAGTGAGACTGGACAACTAAAACGGTTAGTACTGTCTCTTTTCCTTCCCCTTGGAGGATGGAAGGGGGAGGGGGCGCGCGGGGGTGGGTAGCATACGATAAGAAAGACCCTCCACATGCATCCCTTCTAAATTGCATTTTGGTGTTCAATGAAAGGCTATACACGACACTCGCGCTCGCCTCCAGAATGCAACAGTTTTGTGGCTAAGTAGGCTAGGAGATTCAAGTAATAAATAGTTGTGAAAAACAATACTAAGGAAATCTATTACCCTACTCCTCTTTAGCGCTATAGCCTTTGTTATAATAGCGAGGAGTTTATTAGTTTTAACTGTTTATATAGTATTAAATTATTTTTATAAAATTATAAAATAAAAAAAGAAATTTAAAAAAAGAAATAAGTTCAAAGTTTTAAAAGAGAATAATTTATTATTTAATAGTAAGATATTTTATTAAATTATCGCCTAGTTATATTTTCTATAGTTAAAGTTTTTTTTTTTAAAAAAGATTTCTTTTYCTTTCTTTATTCTCTTATTCTATATTTCTACTGAAAACCGTTATAGTTACTTCTGTTTCTACGGCTATATCGGTATCCTCTAAGACGAGTTCCTCATGTTCTGTTAGAACAGTTACCGCCGCGTCAACATCCTGTTGCTCTATTTAAATAATAACCGTCACCTCGATTTTGAGCGAATTATCCACAAGAACAGTGGTGGATAGTATCACCCTTCTTGCTAACAGCCTAACACCATCACCGACGCCTTTTACATCACTATCCTTTCCTCATCCCCCTCAACATCAACAACCAAACCCCATCCCCCATCTCCCATCACCTGCACCCCACCCCTAATTCCCTGCACCGGAACATGCGCCAACCACCTCACCAACATCTCTAACTGCGGCATCTGCGGCAGTGCCTGCTCCCTCCCAAACACTAACCCTGAATGCTCCGCCGGTGTTTGCGTCGTGGAAACTTGTAAAGCCGGCTGGGCAGCGTGCGAATACAAGGGTACGATTTCGCCTAGTTGCCAGACGGAGAGTAGTTCAGATTCTTATAATTGCAGGGAGTGTAGAAATGTAGTACATCTATTTTTTTTTAGGCTTTTGAATTTTTGATTTGAAGAAGGGTAAATGGGAAAGGGGGGTGGGATGCTCATACCTGTGTTTGTGATGTGTAGTGTACGCTACTAGCGTCTTGTTATCAGTTTTGGTGTATGGGTGCGGAGACTTGTGATTCGGATTTTTGTCCTTTTCCGCCTGGGATCTAGGCTGTTGTACGGGTTTTGTTGTGCGGTTTGTTGGTTATAGGTTATAACCTTTTTAGAGGGAAAGCGGGGAAAATGGATAAGGTGTTGATCGAAAAGGGGGTGGTAAATTAAGCGACGCTGGGATCAATACCACAACAAACACTTTCGTACAGAATCTTACTCTAGGAACATAAAATAGAATAAGGAATTTCTATGGATTATTTCACAGAAGCTCTTACGATCGATTTATAAGAATTATTCATACTTCGTCGTTTTGTCTCATCACGTACCGGATTAATAATGTAATTAATGGTTGCGGGGTGAAGTCACGCCGCTCTGTGGATATGTTTCCGAGACCACGGGTTCACGGAACTTTTATATATAAACCCCATGGTGTCGCACTTCATTTGGAAAATTTTCAACTCCCTACGTACTTACTACCTAGAAAAAAAAAATGTCTGGGCATAAATTTATTTCCGCTTATACTTTCGTTCATTGAAAAGTAGTTTTCAAAAAATGGCAAGATTCACACTCCATCTCCAAGCACTCTTCTTTCGTACAATCCAATCATTCTTCACCCTCTTCGACCTCTACTTCTCGCATCCACTTCCGCAGCGCGTCTCTTTCAAGTGGCGAATAAAGTCAACTGTTTCGCCGGTCCCAGGGTCGTTTGATATCTTGTTTTATGCTCCGCCTTCTTATACTTTGCCTGAGAAATCTCCATCCGTGAAGAGAAGCACAAACGCAAACACAAACACAAATAAAGAAAAACATCCACTGCTTATCAACTTCCACGGCGGCGGCTTCACCATCGGCCGTAAGTAACCCATTCCTCCCCCCCTCTTCAAAAAATAAAACGCGGCACTAATTAGTTAGCAGACGCTCGCGACGACGCCCGCTGGGCCACAGCAGTAACAACCTCCACCAATGCCGTAGTAGCAAGCATCAACTACCGTCTCGCACCCTCCTTTCCCTTCCCCACCGGAATCGAAGACTGCGTTTCCGCCGTCTTGTGGCTGTGGGAACACGCTGACGAATATTCCCTCGATATTTCCCTCACGTCTTTCTCTGGCTTTAGCGGGGGTGGGAATTTCTGCTATACGGTTGCTATACGCCTTTTTCAGGAGTTGGAAAGGAGGAAGAAAGAGGGAAGGTTGGAGGAGTGGATAGAAAGGGGGAGGTTTGTTAGTCTTGTGGTGTTTTACGGGAGTTGCGACCAGAGTTTGAGTAGGGAGGAGAAAGACGCGAGTAATCCGGATTTGATACCCGTTATCCCCCCTTTATTATTCAAGATCTTCGATGAAGCGTATCTGGGACCCAACCATAGGTCGAACATCCATTTAACAAACCCTTTACTAAGTCCTGCACTCGCCCCGGATGAAATTTTGAAAGAAGCGTTGCCGGAGAGGATTTTTATGGTGGCTTGTGGGGGGGACCAGTTGTTGGCTGAGACGCAGAGGTTTGAAGGTAGGT
>JAAMPI010000182.1:0-54622 GCA_013054445.1 Cudoniella acicularis | reverse complement strand
GCACATAAGAGAAGTACTTAGCGAAAGGCTTGTCGGATAACCCCATGTTTCGATCTATCTGCAAGGTTTAGATTAGTGTCCTCTTTGAAGTTCACTGTTGTTAATGGAAATAGCTTTTTATAAATACGTAATACGCCTCTCCTCCTATATATTCACTAAATGAGAGATAATGGAATACCAGGGTCCAGGGAGCGTGTAGGTTTGGTTTCCAAACCCCAAAAAGTAACTATTCAGTAAATATATCGCAACTGGCTAAATGCTAGTAGAAACTTATTTTCACACTCGACGCTATCCCATGACGAGAAACAACAAGTTAATTAATCGCTCGGGAATCGAGACTGCTTCGTAAACCTTCTATTTACCACCTCGCTCATTATTTTGAATTTTTTTTCTTTTTAAATTTGATTTTGAGACTCCAAAACCCATGCCCCATGAGAAGAATCACTTCTTTTCCCGAATTGTTTCCCTACCCGAAACCCAAAATTCCCACCCCCAAATGCCCATATACGCACATAAACATCTGACGGGTATCATGTTATTTCGATCATCGCATTCCCTTTCGCATAATGATTGACACCTTGCCTGCCTGCATCGATATTACTCCTCCGACTCCATCATCCCCAGAAACGTGTAAGAGCAATGAGCCTAGTTCCCAACAGTCCACAGCTCCACGCCCACAATATCAAACTTCTGCCCCTCCTCACTCAAAGGTTCATTCCCAAATGTCGGACAAGAACTACTAACGCCCTTCTCGAAATTATCATCAAGCCATAACCCATAATGTCCATCACCACCCCCAACACTCAGAAAGCCCGTTTCACAGAAAATTAGGTAATCGTTTATACCGCTGTAAGGGAAAGCTTTGAAGCGTATGCTTGTTGTGGAGATGGGGGTCGAGGCGCCAGTGGGAATATGCGGTGAGGGTGGAGCGAGGGAGTGGTGGGATGCGGTGGGTGAGAAGATGGTGGTGGATCTTTGGAGGTTTGTGGTGTCTGAGGAGGGTGGTGGGGGGAGTGAGGAGGGGAATGTCGTGGAGAGGGGGGAGAGGATGGAGGCGCGCCAGAGGAAACATTCGCCTGTGCCAAAGTAATGGGGGGAGGGATGGGGAACTTCTGTTAGGTAGGCGCCGAAGAGCTATTTCCCACGTATATATATTAGCCTCTTGTCTTCTCAAAATATAAATTTTGGAATAGCGGGGAAGGGGGAATGGGGCAAACATACCCCTCCATCGCCGTCTCGGACTACAAGCACAAACCCATTTCGTAACCCTCGATATTCATCACACTTTTTGTACAACGTCCCAAGACTAACTCCATCCTCCTCCAGCGAATACACTAACCTCCACTCCTCACAAAGCTGTAACCGCGGCGGAACAAGCAACCGTATCTCCTCCGCCAGCGCCTTCGTCAACAACCTCGCGCTCTGGCTCGTACCCTCCTTATATCCCTTTAAACTCACCGGATACAGCGGCGGTGGCTGGAAAGGAGACGCGCTGCGGTAAGGAGGGGTATAGACACCGTCGAAGCCCTCGTTTGCGGGTGGGAAGGTCGGTGAATATTTCCCTCCGTTGGAAGAAGTGTGATTTTTCGGGGGTTCGCCGGAGAACCTCCGTAGGAGGCCACCGACAGCATGCGAGACTGTGGCAGGCATAGACCAAGAAGAAGAGAGGCTTCCGGAGGGGGTGGTGGTCCCGGATGATGACGTCGGGGTCTGATCGTGTCTGTAGCTCATTGTAGCCTGCTTTGTAGTGACATTCGAGGGGTTGAAATTGGGTTTATGAGGCTGAGGGGTTGCTGCTTTCTGGGAAGGGTGCAGAATGTTGGCAGGGTGAAGGGATATATCGTAAGTCGTGGTCTGACACCGATTACAACTTGTTCTTCGCCTCGTGGTGTGGGTGGCTCTGATTGGCTGGGTATTTGCAAGGCTACGATCAGGCTGGATTGACACCAACGAAATAAAGTCTATCCTTCTGATGCAATTAAATGAAGCAATTACCTAGAAATCCTGATCGTGAAGCTAAGGACTAATAATTTTCAACAATTGTTGAAACATAACGTTGAAGTGTCTTGCAAAGTGGCGTTCTAGCCTCGACCTCGAACGTTTCTTTTGTAAGTCCTTTATGTCCTAATAGACATTCTTGGATACTATAAAGAGTATCGTCGTAAACTTTGGATTATACAGTGAAAGAATATCGATATTACCAATGGAATTTATACTATGTCAACATAACTTCAACCTCCTCATTGAAGATCCCAATCGCATTTCTCTCTCATGGTCTTGTACCACTCCTTGACGTAGGGTAGTGTAACATGAGGCCCATAAGGGTCCTTCTCCCACTGTGGCTTTGGAGGTGGTAAGCCCGTTTCTTCCAAACACGAAGCTGTTAATTCCGCCAAGGTACCACCGCGATCATAAACCCGTTCGGCGTAAAGTTTCGCATCTCTTGACGCCACAATTTTCGCCCTAAACGATTTCGTCTCCTCCTCATTTACGCTGTAATCACTAGGATCGACTACAACCCCGTAATTTTTCTTTGCACCTTCAACCGTGACCAGCTTTCGTGCAACTTCCAAGGCCACAACCTCTGATGGTCTTGTAGTAGGATCTCCCAGTCCACCCCCTCCCCACGTGACCCATTCTAACAGGTCATTTGGTTCCACGAGGATGTGATCGCATTTGCTGGGGAGGAATTTCACTTTTGGATTCTCTGAATCTTGCGAGTAGCGGTATAACTTCTTGTAGGAGCGCTGACCAGGACTTCCACCATTGATACCCCAAGGTTTGGTGAACCATCTGTCGTCATGAATGCTGAATTCCCCGGCGGACAGAAAACGGTAAAGTGTTCGTTGAGCATTACCGCCGCGATGAAAGCCAGCACCTCCGCTGTCTGCGAGGGACTCGTTCGCTTCGATCCGCAAAGGGAAATTAAGTTCAATGGCTTCGGTGGGCACAGACTTGATAGCTGGGAAAAGACAGTGGCAGTCAGGCTAGATCTGGTCAACAAAATGCGAATTACGGAGGGTAATGGGGTACCTACGCCATCACCAATGGGTCTAGCTGGAACGCCACCAAAGCCTATCTGATAAAGTTGATACCACTCTCCATTCGGCTTAAATCCAGAATAGAAGAAATGGGGCGAGTCTGAAAATCCAGCAGCAGCCCTGTATTGTGGACTTCGTTGTCCCATAAGCGCTTGAATAATATCCATGGTCCTACCAAGCATATGAGTGCGACAGCTCAGTGCAGCAGGCCGAACAGGTCGTAGAAGCGATCCTTCTGGAGTGATTATGTCCAGAAGATCATGGAATCCGTCGTTAACCACACAGAACGGGTCGAAAACAGCCAATAGATAATGGCCAACAAACATCTTGAACATTGTTGTCGATAGATAAAAATTGATCGATGTTCTGCTTTGAGGACTGGTTCCGGAGAAATCGAAGACCAGCTTTCCATTTTTCTTCTGCATGGTGCATGTGATGGCATATGGGCCAACTCCTTGTCCATCATCGTCCACAAAATCTGTGAAGGTGCTAGGCTCTTCTCCGATTTGAGTATCTATCAATTTCGAAATGCCCGAACGGTTTCTGGCTAGCAGCTCGTTGCAAGACGCGGTATACACACTAAAATTTGTTAGCTCGGGAGTATTACTACCATTGTAGAGTTCTCACTTTGGTCCAAATCGTTCATTCAACTCGCAGACTCTGGTAGCAGCTGTTCTACAAGCAGCAACAAGAGCTGTCAAATCACTGCGGAACCAATCGGGTTGGCGTGAATTCCTGCAAAAGACGTCAACCATAGATAAGTTAAATACTCCCTTTGAGTAAAGCTTGACGGTGGGAATCTGAAGCCCATCTTCAAATATAGTTGTGGCGTTGATTGACATGCTGCCAGGCACTTTACCACCCACATCGCTATATTAGAGTTAATAAACCGCAGAAAAGAGGGCCAAAAGGAGGTAAAACTTGCGTCATGTGGCCGAAATTGGCTGCCCAACCCACAATATCCCCTTTATAATGGATTGGAAGTAGAACAATCACATCGTTTAGATGTGTTATAGCCCCGCTGATCTCGTATACATCATTTGTCACGAACACATCACCTTCGATAGTGCCTTTCCAGGAGTCTAGAAATTGGCCAATGAAGCTACCAAATTGGCCAACCAGCATTTTCCCTTCCTTGTTCGTGATGACATTGAATTCGTCTTGCTGGTCTCGAATAGCTGGGGACATGCTACACCGAAGCATAAGAGTGTCCATCTCGTTTCTGATTGACTGCAAAGAGGATGAAATAAGTGTTGGGATCAGTGGTAATTTTGCCACAAGCTGTTGAGCACTCTCCCAGCTGTGATGCGCGATGTCGCTGGTTAAATTCGTGTCTTCGTTCGGATGGATCAGAATATTGCCGTATGAATCGACCTCTCCAAAGAAACCTGGTAGGATAAGAGTATTGGAATCCATTTCGGAGATCACACAGGGTCCATGCACTTTATAGCCACATTTTGTAATTTCAGCTCTATCCCAAAAGATAGCCTCGATTCTTTGTCCTTCAGTGCTAATCATCTTCTTGGTGATGATTGCGCTTTCAGGTGACTGAGCTCCAGCGCTATCAAAAGTCTCGATAGATGTGATTTCCATGTCTGGAGATCCATCGGTCACGATGACTCCAAGTCGCATCAACTCCAGTGAAAATGTCGGAAGACTGAAGCTAAAAGACTGTTCGTGTGCTGCATCAAAACGTGTTCGTACTGCTTCGAGGAAATCCTCGGGACCAAGTTTGAAATCTTCAAAATTAAGTGGGATACTGAGAGTGAGGGCTTGACCTTTGTATCTCAGATCTGCCTCATACGCGGTCGATAAAATTGTCGACGGGCCATCTCCAAGAGCCTTGATCATGACCTCATTACATCCGTCTCTTAATTTTTGAAGCGACTCCCAAAGCTCACTCTGGTTAGCATCGGCTAGAAGCTTGATGTAAGAGGCAGATTGCTCGTGGCTTAATTTTGTTGTGGCGTCTCCTTGAGCACATAGAACTCCTGGAGCAGGTGGAATGATGACTGGCCACGCTCCGAGAAGTTTCCCAACAGCATTGGCATGAAGGGGTCCGGCACCACCGAATGCTACCAGAGAAAAGTCCTCGGGGTTGTACCCTTGCTCTACTGATACATTTCGTAGGGCGTTGTACATTCTCTCGTTCACGAGGTTGTAAATTCCTTGTGCAGTTTGGTCTGTGGTGAGCCCCATTTGGCTTGCAACGCTTTCCACGGCAGTTACGGCTGAAGCAATATCAAGTGGAAATGCACCGCCCAACAACTTATCAGGAAGGTATCCCAAGACAGCGTTGGCATCAGTGACTGTGGCATTCTGGCCTCCCTTCCCGTAGCAAGCCGGGCCAGGGTTGGCCCCTGAAGATTCTGGACCGACTCTGAGGGTGGATGTCAATTCGACATATTGCGCAATAGAACCGCCACCAGCTCCAACAGTTCTGTATCTAGTAAGCACTACTTTCCTTTCTGAAGGCTTGAGAACTTACTGAACATCTACTGATGGCGCTCTCACGGTCAAGGAATCGACAGCAGTCTCCCTGCGAAGAGCTGGATTTCCATTGGAAATTAAGGCACAGTCTGTTGACGTTCCCCCCATATCCAACGTTATCAAGTTTTTGTACTTAGTCTTCTTTGCGACAACATCCGCTACACCACGGACACCCCCGGCTGGCCCTGACCTGTTCAAAAATCAGTACATAACCCCGAAAACAAAGCAAAGGCTTACATCAAGATGTTAACAGGAAGTTCTCCGGCAAGTTCCAATGTGGTAAGGCCACCATCACTCTTTAAGATACGAATCGTCTCACTATCCTCAGTGAGAAGTTTTTGAAGATTCGCCAAGTATCTCTTCACAACGGGTTTGACAATGGCATTTGCACTTGCTGTAACGGTTCTCTCGTATTCTCCAACCTCTGGAAGAACATCTGCTGAACAGACGATCTCAATATCCTCGTCAAGCTCCTCTCGCAGAATTTTGGCGACCGCCTTCTCATGGGCGGGATTCTGATAAGAGTTCAAAAGACTGATTGTGACGGCCTCTAGCTTCTGCTTTTTGAGATGCACCAGATCCTTTCGAAGAGCGGCTTCGTCAATTGGCGTCACGATTTCACCGTCGGCTGACATCATCCCATGACACTGAACCGTGCTCTCCAGAGGAACAATTGGTACTGGTGGAATGAAATTAATCCACGCTCCAAGGCCACCAGGAATTTGAGATCTTCGGACAGCCAAGACATCCTTGTGTCCAGCTGTAACTACGAGAGCACTCTTTGCTCCTTTACCTTCGAGAACAGCGTTCGTGCCTGCAAAATAGTTGTTAGATAGTTGGCAAGATATTTTGTGAGATGGTGTTGAGGTTGTGTACCAACTGTAGTTCCATGATGGATACTCTCAAACTCCCCACTCCAAGAGTATAGCTCTTTGAGCTCTTCTCTGGCCTTCTTTATGCCATTCTTAACGCCAATACTTTGGTCGTGGGAAGTTGATGGAACTTTTG
The DNA here is from genome assembly GCA_013054445.1 of Cudoniella acicularis. NCBI lineage: Eukaryota > Fungi > Ascomycota > Leotiomycetes > Helotiales > Helotiaceae > Cudoniella > Cudoniella acicularis. Next base: position 48,083 of record JAAMPI010000182.1, on the reverse strand, counting down.
TCCGAACGGTCTTGCCTTCTGGCGTAAAAACGCAGATATCGGTAAAGGTTCCCTAGAAGTGTCAGGAAAGCATGGAAAATTAGGTCGTTGTTCTTTTTGAGAATTGCACTTACTCCTACATCAACACCCAGCCTGTAACCCGTCCCTTTGAGTGGCCCAGCATCTCCCATTTTGCGATTTCACTTGAAAGAGTTTGAGGTTACCTTGAGTAGAGGAGAAGGAAAGACCTTGTACGATCCTGTGACACTTATAAGAACGTATAAATCCTGGAGCTCATGCGGGGTCGTACTACCCCACTGAGTGGAAACTCCAAAGCTCTTGCCTCGTGAGCATGTCGGAATTCCGAGGCTTATTCTCTTATCTTAAAGCAAAGAGAGCTCATAGTTGGTGACTTGACAGCCTCGATTGTGGCTGGCTCGCTGGACCGATCATCGTAACCCGAATGAGCATGAACCGACATCGAATGATGCATGGAGTATTTCCGGTTTATCTTGTACCTGCATCTTGAGAATCGTTCGATTCTCGGTGCCGCGATGGAGAAATCATGACGATAAATCTCATTCTTGAAGTCGTTATCAAGATGTCCATAAGATCAGCTCATGTTTCGGATGGAACGGTTAAAGGGCGGGGGATTCGGGGACTTGTCACTTTGTAGGTCTACCCTACGATGTGAAACACATCGCGACGCAAACGCGAGCGAAAATGGCCTCAACACGTGACCTCAATAACATTGATTTCGGCAACAGTTAGTGATATATGAATAAATAGATGTAAAAGAGGGTGAAGCGAGTCTCTGTGTACACTTTTGCGCATTGCCATATAAAAGATATTAAACATTTTATCAAAAAAGATCGTTAGAGTAGAGAAAATTCGATTGGCTGAGTTGAACTATTTCCCCCAGTATACCAACGCCACCCAATGCCCATACCCAACGCTATGCAAACAAGATGCACCACCCCTATACATACACTCATAATACAATATTTCATACACTTCCATATCCTTTCCTTTCAATTGTATTTGTCTTAATCGCACCTCCCGTCCTCCCATCCCGTCCTCCACCTTTCCTCCCATTTATTGCAGTCGAATTCCTTCTTCCCAAGCTTTTGATTAACCTCATTATGAGCCTCACACATCCACCGCCCAAACTCATCTCGGCTTTCGGCCCTGACCTGGTTCTTCACCATAAATGCCTGGAAATCCTCGGCGCATATCCAGCATGGATATAATTTTCCAAACAGGCCCATAAATTGTTTAACATTGTTCTGCTCAGTCGGCGTAGGAGATACAGGGTAAGAGGCAGTAATCGAGTGTAGGAGTGTCCATGATGAGCGACCAAGCTGCTCTACGTCTGGAGGACAGTCGTCTGGAGGGCCAGATTCCGCATGTGGGTGGGTGGTAGCTGTGCCTGGGAGTTTCGCGGATTTTTTAGCTTGAGAGGACCAGTCTTTGAAAGAGGCAGAGGAGGTACAGGAACGGCAACTGTAATTGCAGTCAGTATTGCATGTTGAATCTTGCTATAGGCGTGTAATGAAGCTCACGGTTTGCCGTCTTTGCCCAGAACCACGCCTTTGGGATATTTCTTAGGGGGTTCCGAGGACACGCTGGTGGCGAGAGGTGTCGTGGCGCTCGATTCTTCTTCTCGAGTATCGTCTGCCATACCTGCGGAAGTATGCGAATACTTCTCAAAGGAGATATAAAGTAGTTGTGGCTTTGAAGGCTAGAATGGTGGTGTTTATAGCACAAGGCTTTGTAATCCGAGAAGCGGCCGCTTCATCTGGAATTTCAGCAGGGGTAAAATTGCAGCCTCGTCATCGTCATAAACAACTACACTTCATCTCTTGCAAAATGCCACAACGATGAGTGCAATTGATGCCAAAGCGGATCGAAACACGCCTATTTTGTTGCTAAAGACCAGATCAACTCCAAATGATGGATACGAGGAACAATTCTCCGCCCAGAAGGATGGTCTTGGCTTTGAGCCGATTTTTGTCCCAGTCCTGGAGCATAGGTCCCTGGAAAAAGGGCTGAATATTGTACGGGATTTGCTACAAAATAAGCAAATTCACAAAGGGAATGATGCAAGATATGGTGGCTTAGTCTTCACTTCGCAACGAGCTGTGGAGGCATTTGCAAAATTGGTTGATGAGGGGAACGGTTGGCCAACATACCACATATTCCATCCCCAGCATTCTCTAACGATCATCTTCAGGTGAAGAGAGCTGGCCTTACCTTCAAGACGTCCCTATATACACTGTTGGCCCCGCCACATCTCGAGCTTTACGTTCAATTCCTCAAACCCCAGCACTCAACATATTCGGATCAGAAACAGGAAATGGGGAAGCATTGGCGTATTATATGCTCGACCATTATAACAAATGGTACGAAGATAGAAAGGGTAGCCCGCCGCTGCTCTTTCTGGTTGGTGAGCAAAGACGAGACATTATACCAAAAACGTTGATGGACCCAGCTTTAGCTGATCGAAAAATTCAAGTAGATGAACTGGTTGTCTACGGAACAGGAATAATGGAATCCTTTGAGCAAGATTTCGCGGCGCGTCTACAAGAAACCAAAAACAAGGGGAATAGGTGGGTAATTGTATTTTCCCCTACTGGGTGTGAGGCAATGCTTCGGGCTTTGGACCTGCTAGACGAGATTGGCAAGGCCAGGCCGAGGCCAGAGACGAAGGGTGCCAAGACATACATTGCCACTATTGGACCAACAACTCGGGACTTTTTGAAAAGAGAATTTGACTTTGAGCCAGATGTCTGTGCCAAAAAACCCAGTCCAGAAGGCGTGGAAGAGGGTATCGCTAGGTTCTTGAAAGAGGATTCTAAGCATATTCAAAAGTGAAAAGCTAAAACTTAAACCCTGGATGTTCTTTAGGTTGTGGTGAATGGATGCAAAGCGAGATATTTACTGCACGTATGGCTCGGTAAAAGGGATGCTCTTCTGGCCACTCTTCTCTCTACTTCTATTAAAGCTTAAAGGCCAACGCTGAAGATTATCACAAACTCACATATCGAGAACAATCCCAAGCACAAATCAAACACCCTACAACGCGCGAAACACAAATTCTTTAACAGTATACTGCCAACAGGATACCGGCACCCTAAACCAAACACAACCATGTCATCAATCATCATGCCTTTCCTCATGCCCTCTCTCCTCCTCGCTACAGGAGTCCAATCCGAAATGGCAACTCAACAGTTGGCCGCCACCATCATCACTCAAGCCGCTATTCCCACATTCACAACGATCGTCAGCGCTGCCACAACAGCTCTGCAGGCTCCTGTCTCGAAAGTCAATAACACCGATGCAGAGAATGCAGCAGAGCTCAGAGCAATTCAGCCAATGATTACTATCCTCGTCATACCGGTTGTCTGCATCGCCCTCCTCGTCTTCTGCCTTGCCTTTACGTTTGGACGCAAGTCTATAGGCCCAGTCCGATCTCTGCGCAGACGATATTGGTAGATATTATCTACGTCCGAGTATATGGTGTTCATTCCTTGGTCGGGATAAAAATGGATGATAAATACGCATATAAGCAAAGCCTTAGCAGACATGGTTTTGCCCACCGGAAGATGAATTTGGGGGATATTCGACCAAGTCATGGGATGGATTATTGAGGGCAGTGCCGGACTGGGTGTCTAGAAATCTAGGAATATAGGGAGCTAATTGCTCAACGCGGAGGACATTGGCAATCAGAACGACGGCCTTTCAGCTCGAGCCAAACAAATCCGTCTTTCTAATCGAATACATCGCATTTGAGCCAAATAAGTCTTCCAAGTCAGAATACATCGCGATCTTTCGTGAACATCCACCTGTCGCTCTCTGGAATTCCCTTCAATCGTGATAGGCCGCCTCTGCAGAAATCACATTTTTCTCATACGAACACATGCTCCCACTGTTTGCTAGACACTGTACCACGTGTGAACCACTTCGCAATATTCTTGAATCCGTGGGAAAGCCTTCCGAGTCGCCGATGATGAGGAAATGACCATATCCCAAATTCTGCGCCGTCGACTAGCGATCATTCCCTCAAACTAGAGTGATAGTATGTGGTAAGCCATGATTTGGGTCTCGTGGGATTTCCAGTCCGTGTTCCTCTGCGTTCAAACTGACGTGTTTGCAGCTTTCCCAGAACCTTTCGATGTACCCGTGCCTCTCTACATTTAAGCGCTCATCTGGAAGTTCGAACACCCCAACCCTCCGAAACTCTCCTTTATTCTTTCCCGTGGCTTCGACTACCAATCCTTCTATATTTCCGAGGTTATTCACGCAAATGGGCAAAAGAAACACGGGCTACTGAAGTTTATTGCAGTTTAAAGCCCTCACAAAATCCATGTATTCATCCTTATCCGCATCGGGGAAGGGGTAGAGACACAAAGCTTCGAATCGCTCAATGTTTTGAGATGTTACCACAGTCAAGGCAATCCTATACCCATCGCGCCAGTCGCAGTCTTTATCAAGTCCCCAACCCCCCCCCCCCCCTTGCAAGATATACTTGCAATGTCAAAGCACCGCTCTTAACTGCACCGCATTGGTCTTCACTAATGTAGTCAAGCTGTGCTGTCAGAAACTTTGCCGTATAGGAATTATTAGGGTTGTTAATATATCTAAAGGGTATGATTTCGCCCTCCAGAGAAGCCCATGACTACGAAGGGGCTGTATAGCTGCGTTCTCCATATCTATGGCTCGAATATCTTTCAGGATTGACAAACCAAAGAAGATCAGCTGGCAGATGATTTTCCCACAACCCAGCGATATACTTCCTGTGCCAGACTGCTTCCCACCTTCTAGCTATTTCAGCTAGAGCTACTAGCTTATCTCCGCTATAAGTTAGATTTGCAGACGTGTACCTCTCGAGGAGAGTGTCCCACGCTGCCTTTCCCCCACCAAGCCACTGATCTCTCTCCACGGGATAGAGGCCTAGTTTTCTCGACGACAACCATCCTTTTATTTTTGAATTTATCGCAGCTGGATTTCCGCTAGGGAACGATTCTGAGTAATCTTCTGTGCGACACTCCCAGAAAATCTGATTTTCTCCGAAATGAAGATTGCAGGAAGACAGAAATTGTTCCTGGCAAACCCACGCTCGATGGTTGAGAGGAGTATCTTCTACTCCCTTTTGATAATAACTTCTATCCCAAATATAGAACCATGGGTTAGTAGCATCTTCAAGAGGCAGGTAGACCTTGATGGGTTCCACCAAGGCATGAAGTCGGTCTCGGAAGAGGTCCATTGATCCGTTAGTAGCAGCGGTAGCGCATATGTTGAGGATTCCATTGCTGTAAATGTCGCCCATGGAAGCCGATTCCTTCTGCCGGTCTAAGACACTATCCTGGATAATACATAGTGAGTCTATCCACAAATATCTAATATCTAACTGCCTTGCAACTGTGATTGCTTCCTGAAGGTCCGAGAGATTGCTGAACGGGATGGCGTTCCTCATCGAGGAGTAATTATCCATCAACAAGCGCAAAGGCACTATTCCTCCCCAGTAATGACTAAGAGTGGCATAACGTGCACCAACCTCTACATCTTCCCCCATGACTAAATGGGGATCTTGACTCCCACTTAGTCCGAGGTCTATCAAACGATTTGGCAAAATACTGTGTTGTGCTTGGCATCTCCTATGTAGGTTTGAACATTCAAGAGGCCAGTTTTTCGCTAATTCGAGACTTTTTGCAGATGAAGTCGAATTCTCCGCGGCCACTGCAACATCTCTGATCCCTGGAATAGGTCAACTAGTATTCTTTCAACGCCAAAAATATCCCTACACTCTGCACCCTTTAATTTAAGCGTCATCTCTATACCATGCCAGGAATTTTTGCGAGAAACTTCAGCTGCTTTCTTATACAAAAATGTATACCCATCCCGGTATTTCCTGTTAAGCTATAGTCTTGAACAAATTGGGTATTGTCGGTTTTTGCTTCAAACTTTTCCGTTTCGTTGTCGAGTTATCTCAGCCTGCAGCACAATACAGAGGGTGCAGCCTTGAGCTGCGGTTTCCTCGATTGGAATTCGTATCGAAAAAAATGTTTTCATGTGTGACTTCTCCTGGGAAATGTATGCTCTAAACATATAATTGCATTTATCGCACAAGTCTGAATTTCCGATCATAGCTGAATCATCGGTAGGCTCGTTGGGAGAATTTGGGGAAGTCATTATAGTCACGTCCATCTCGTCCCGGTAATGTTGCAGATGCGGCTTTCAGAACGGCGCGGAAGGTATTGTCAAGCTGCTTCAAGGCACCTTCCTAATGTTAGAGTAGTTCAGGATCAACGAGCAGCCTCTCTCCTCGTCCTTAGAACGCTACTTCCTGGGGTGATGCCTAGCGGCTGACCAATTTACCCTTGGTTATTACACGAGCCAATCAGGCCAGCGCCGCAAACCCCTTTTATCCTCCTTGACTGTATTGATCTGAGCTTACTAGTATCATGGAGTTTTTGCACAAGAAAACTAATCGATTTGATCAAGGAAGCATCACTTCAGAAATCGTGAACAAGTTCACTATGGCCATTTCTGCTTTCTATGCAAGTGCACGACGAGCCGGACACACTTTATCCACAAGCCAATCATTGTGTTCTTCCTCTTTTTGCCGTCGGCTCTGAGTTAAGTGTCACGGGTTTCATATATATTTCTCTGGACTGCTTCGTGTTATCTATATTTCTGATGTTTGAGCACGAGACTTTTCTTCTTCCACATTTAAAGATTGCAACAAATCCGTGGCGTTATTGTCTATGAAAGCTATGAGAAGCTCACAACAGACAACGACTCTTATAACGTCTCGAGAAAAATGACGGAAAACACAGATGAAGTCGTGAACTCATACGAGATATCGCCCGATAAACAGCAACTGACGCACAAGGTATCGTGCTCGCTATCAGGGGAAACCCCGTCACGAAAACATACACAGGAAGATTTACTTCGAAGGCATTATCAAAATATCCAGCATATCCAAGGATGCTCGCAAGCCAGTGCAGTCAAGCAGATCGTCATACCGAGTGCATATTCGCCATCAACCGTTCCACTTGACCAACTTCGAAAAGTATCAAGCAGACGACTTACATTTATATAGTTTGTTTCTGACGAGCGCCCCAGATCTCACTCGAAGACCTAAAACTTGAAACTCACCACCGTGGAAGTTTCATAACAGCAACGACAATCACACCAGCATACGAGTTCTCCGAGACCATCACCATCATCCAAGAAGAGAGTGGAAATGTAGCCGTTCTCATTTTGGCATTTCATGACGATTATCGGCGAAGCTCGAGGTCCAGTCTTCCTCAAAATAGCACAGTTGCAATCAAAGAACCATATGTGCAGTTTAGCGAAGATTCGGGGTATGTAATTCGGGTAGATCACCCTTCTGATATTGCTGTGTTGAGGGGTGATGATCCTGCTGTTTCGATGATTATGCAGTTTGTGGCCGAAAAGAAGGAGATCACGCCTTTGGAGTGGAAAGCGGCCGGGGATAAGGCGTATTTGGAGAGGAAATATACTTCTGCGATTGAGTGGTAAGTTTCAATCACATGTATCCTAGTTTCCGAGCACCATTTTCACCAAGAACTGGCCTAGTCTAGAAGTCCAGACAGGGAGCCTCTCCTTTTGTTACAGGTTTCAGCTCTATTTTCGTTCCCTACTAATTTTCTGATACCCAGCTACACGCAAGCAATCGACGGGCAAGTCAAGGATGAAAGCTTCCTAAAAGACTCGCTCCGGAAACGAGCATTTGCAAATCTCACAGCAGAGCGCTTTGAGAACGCCAAACAGGATGCTCTTTCATCATGTTCAGGGAACCCCACAGACGCAAAGGCTTTCTACACAGCCGGACGGGCAGCTTATGAGCTCAGAAACTATACCGAAAGCAAAGAATATTTTGCAAAGGCACTTGAACTTTCACCAAGAGACGCCAAAGCCAGGAAAGATCACAATCGCACCCTCGCGCGTATTGATGAAGAAGAACTCGGAAACTATGACTTTAGAAAGATGGTTGCGGCGCTGTCTGAGAAGCATGTCCACCTCGATCACGCTGATTTTAGCAAAAATGTGAAAGTTGGAATCACGGAGCATAAAGGTCGTGGTCTTTTTTCAACGAGGGATATCGAAGCTGGTAAAATTATTCTCTGCGAAAAGGCATTCTGTCTTCCTGATTGCTATGCTGCTGAAGACGAGGTTAACGACATGGTTCTGTATAATTTCAACAACAATTCTCGGACCAATAAATCTGCACAAGCTGCTGTGTATCTCCAGTTAGTTCAGGACCTGTACAAGAATCAGCACTTAAACTCGAGGTTCTACGATCTTGATGGCGGTGAGTATGTCAGATCTAGAAAAGAAGGAAGCATTGTAGATGGCGTTCCAATCGTTGATGCGTTTGTCCCCTTTTCTCCCCCTTTCCAACGCAACCTAACAAACCACAGATTCCTCGCCGAAGCAATCCGTCTCAAAAACTGCTTTGGCAGCCCCCGTCTCTCCCGCCATCTCCTTAAACGCAACACCCCGCTCCCAGAAACCCACCTCAGCATCGGCATCTGGACCAAAGCCGCCTACCTCAACCATTCCTGCCTTCCCAACTGCACCCGCGCCTTCATCGGCGACATGATGATCATCCGCGCTCTCTATCCCATTCCCTCAGGCACAGAACTAACACAGCAATACATCACTCCGGACGCCTCTTGTACGTACCGCAGGAAAATGTTCCCGAATAATTGGGATTTTGAATGCAGTTGTCGCTTGTGTGAGGGGGAGAAGGCTAGTCCTGATGTTATGCATCATAAGCGGAGAGATCTGGCACAGAAGATCAAGACTGAAGTGCTTAAAGTTCCTAAGAGTAATAAACTTCAGCCGGCAGCGGTGAAGCAAATTGAACGACTTACGAAAAAACTTGAGGATCTTCATGAACCGGAAGTTTATGCTACTTTACCTAGATTACTGCTCGTTCATCCGGGGATATGCCTCATGGAAGCGCATCGATATGCGAAGAATTACGTGAAGATGCTGAAGTACGCGTTAGAGGTATTGCGGAATTTTGGGTTTGTGGACTTAGTTCGGGAGGAGGGGAAGTTGGTGCTAGATTGGGAGACGGGGATTGTGAATACGGAAAGCTTTAATGCGTTGAGGATTGCGGCGGAGGGGTTTGAGGCTTTGGGTGATGAGAATATGAAGGTACAGTGTGAGACGGCTGCGAAGAGAATATTTGTTGTGCTTGCGGGGTGCGATGTTGGTATGGAGGAGATTATGAGGAGTGAGTGAGAAGCAACTCAAGCAAAAAGCAAGCGATTCCTCGAAATGAGTTTCACAAGCACCTAATTCATTTGCGTATTTCATTGGTTCATGATACTTTTGAGCAAGAAGCAATGTTACTGAACTTTGACCCCTCGGCGGCCTGATTTGAGGGACTACAAAGTACCCGAAACACTTCAAAACAACCAAATAAATACAAATTTAAATTAAGAATTATGTACTTAATAAATAATTCAGTACAAAATCTGTCATAATTCATGCCTTTTAATCACATATATCTATAATAGGATAATTGTTCTTCGAAGTGTTCTGGGCGAACGATGTCGTACGGACCGCTGTATGATTACCCCTCTACCTGTGTTCCTGGGAAATGGTTGACAACTTCGCAATTGCAAGTGCACTCATCTTATTGTCTCATTCTATTTAATTTAGAATTAAATGTGGATGTCTTTAAAGAAAATGTTCAGCCATATTTAATCCTCATAAAAGTAGAAACAACATGCAAATCGCCAGCAAACCTTGTCGTGTTGTGGGTGCGAGGACCAGCACACCGCGATTTCTAACGTGACTGATTGTGCAGAATCGTGCCTGTTTCTCTTTTTTGTTCGAGCGCACAGCTCTATACATTCGAAAAATATTTATTCTTCTTCTGGTCGCTGTAGCTGGAATTGGCTACTTTTGGTTGTCCCTCGCAAGAGTCAAGCGGCACGTGCTAACTACTCACCCCCAGCACTTCGAAATAACCCTGCTATAGCGAGGAATTATTGGAAATAAATTAAGTTCTCCTTAATATGGATTCTGATCCCAATAATATTCACTCGGAATTAATTTATTAAATTCGTTATTGTTTAATACTTTTCAAGTGTTCAAGTGTTTTGTTCCACTTCGCGAAGCAGATGCTTGAAAGGTCAGAGAAATAGCTCCGACATAGAACGGACAGAGATTATTGAACCGACAAGAGAGGCATAGTTGAGGACTCGAAATTGTGCCAAATGGGAGCACCAGTCACATTAGAAAATTACAGCATGCTGGTGAAGAAATTACGCTGCCTAGAAAGCCGGTAATGTGCCTAATGTGAGTGGGGTCGGCAGGCGTGCTTACCGCACGTTTCCCGGGCGTAACTTCCAATAACCGGCATTCTCCCCTCTGAGCATCTTTCTCAAATTAATTCGCAAATTAAATTGTTGACGACCCGCCGTTCGTTGAATTATTGTTAGAAAAACCGGCGGGGGAAAGTCGCTAGGTACCGTAAATCGTAGTCTGATACTTCATCCACGCCATTCTTTTCTCATTTGGAGACACAAAAATCCGGAACACCATTAACAAATGCTCATCCCAAAGCTATTTAAAATGCATTCTCTTTCTGTGGCTCTCTTCTTGGAGGCCATCATATCCTTGACTTCTCCAGTCCTTGCCGCCAACAACACTACTTTGTCCAGTTCAACCCAAGCCGCCCTAGCATTTGAGCGGACATTGTGGGCTAATGGCTCCGTACTAGATGATCCTTGGTATTCAATTGAGGAGTCAACTGCGTCAGCCTCTGCCGGGACACTTTTAAAATTGGAAAAAAATACAAATACATCCCTTTACACTTTACCTCCCGCTACTGCATTATCACGATTCGTCTACCAGTCTAAGACATTCAATGGCTCTTTGGTACCAGCCTCAGCCTATATCCTCTGGCCCCATACCGCACGCTCGGCTTCAGACGGATACCAAGTCGTAGCCTGGGCTCACGGAACGAGCGGTTCTGGTCCAAATTGCGCACCTTCCCACGTAAAAACTCTTTGGAACCATTACTTTGCACCTTTCCAGTTAGCTCTTCAGGGCTATGTTGTTGTTGGTACAGATTACGCGGGACTCGGTATTTCCAAGGATGCCTCTGGGAAAGATATTATCCACGAATACCTTACTGGACCCAGTCAAGCAAGCGATATCTTTTATTCAGTAGAGGCAGCACAAACCGCCTTTCCGGAGCTCTCGAAATCATTTGTTATTGCTGGCCACTCACAAGGCGGAGGGGCTGCGTGGGCGGCAGCCCAACGCCAAGCTATTGAGCCCGTGGATGGGTATTTAGGGGCCATTGCTATTTCACCTGTCACGAACTTCATCAATCTGGCCGATCAATTAAGCTCACTCGTTGCTGTGGCTGTTGCACCTAGTATCCAAATCATGTTTCCGAACTTCAATGTTTCAGACATACTTACGCCTGATGGTGTGGAGAGACTTGCTTTGAGTCAGCAAATTGGTGGAGATACTGCAACAACTGTGTCACTTCTCAAGGGTTATCAGCTTACGAAACCTGGCTGGGAAAATAACCCATTTGTTCAGAATTATCAAAATATTGTTGAAAATGGAGGAAAGGCCATCTCGGCGCCTTTATTAGTGATCCATGGAGAAGCCGATGTCACATTGGGCTATAATTTGACGACGGCTGCAGTGGAAAAGACTGCAAAGTTGTATCCAGAAACTTCAATTGAGTATGTGCGAGTTAGTGGTGCATCACACATCGGAGGGATGACCAGTTGTCAGTGGTTATGGATGGATTGGATCGCACAGCGCTTTCAAGGAGTTCCGGCAGAGTCGGGATTGACAAATAAGGAGCTCAAAGCTCCCATGCCTGGCTTGTCTTACCAGATCAACCAAAATTGGTGGGTAGCACCTGTTACGGCTTTCTACCAAACCTCGTAAGGAATTGCTACAGGTAGCTGTTTTATGCATGATACAATGGCAGGAATCGCGATGATCATTCTCCGATATTCTCTAGACAGTTCCAATACAATAGTGCCAAGAGCGATGGTCTTTTTCATGGCCACGCTACTTTACAGAGCGCAAAATAAAATATGACATGTCTTGGCACTGCACAACTCCATATTACCGAATATATAATTGTGCTGGTTCGGGGCAACGTCGGTACTTTAAAAAGGGGGGCAGCTCACGTGATTTTATCCTTCCTCACTGCAAAGACGAATTTCGTATCAACTCCTATTGAAATCGGGGTACAGATCAGGATATTGCACTCCGGTGAAGTTTACACCTGAAACCGCTATCCCACATCCTCCGTGAACGATCGGGCAGGTTGGCAAGCCGGAGTTTTGAATTTTCATTGTGGTCGAACCACGCGGAAGAGTTCTCAGCCCCATTCAGAGCCTCGATATGAAGAGATTTGGTCGTTCTGACGCTTTTACGTTCCTCTTACGGTTCTCTCGCTGTGATATGGCTACTCGGAAGGCCTAGGTTAAGAGATGTAGCCTTAGCGAGACAGAGAGGAAAAACACGTACTGCTAAGTTTAGACGGTACTATTTAAAGAAACTTAAACTCATATAACAAATCTGGAAGGTGATATTGCCACAATGAGTCTCGTCCTCTCGTTAACCTGAAATACGAAGGAGCACCGAATGTGATTATTTCCTCGTAAAGGAGGCTGTCTATGGATTTTTCTTCAAAAGGGGTAGATTTTGATAGGGCATTGCGAATGAACCTCTCCTTGAAGGAAGGCGGATGCTCGGGCGGGAACTCAGGTTGGTTAACTTGACCTATGGAGAACCTTTTCATCTGTCTCGGTGGAAGGCTGAGAAAAAATCCGTCTTTGAAGGAGCTTCAGATGAACAATGAGGATTGGTGTTAATTGACGTGAGGAGAAAATGGAAAGCTCCTTCACTTTTTTCTTGATAGTATATAACGAACCGTGAACTACAAAACGAAAGAGCATAACTACCATCATTCCATTTCATTCAATTTGCTTAAATCAACAGCAATCTACGCAGCAAAGCTTTACATCAAAATCTACCTTTCGTTTATTGGGCCCCGCAAGCAAGTTCAACATGCTTTTCACCCGTCACTTCTTGACCGGGCTGTTAAGCCTTTTGCTTGCCTCTTTGGTTGCCGAAGGAGCACCCACGGAATGCAGCCCGGAGACTTGCCATGCCGCCAAGTACAAGCGTGACCTCGATTCTGGTCTTTCTGCACCTATCTCCCGAATCATTCGTCGAACCTTTACCCCGCCCGATCCGTCTGCAAACGAATATGTTTTGAAGCAAGTCGATAAACTCCCATCCGAGAATCTAGTCTTCGACGCAAATCGTGACAAGGCCAGCACATTCAAATTCAAACCATTTTGGACCGAGGGAAAAGAAGATCCTAGTTTCCAACTAGGAATTAAGGATATGACTGGATGTACTGCAATAGTTGTTTATTCGAGAAATGGGGTTTGGATTTAGCACATTTTTGAAACTTAGGAAATGGAAGAAAACACAGCAGGAGCCTGGGTTAGAAAAAACTTACAGGGATTTGCCAACCAGCTCAAGGGAGAAAATTGGGATAAGGGAGCCAAGGACCCTATCTTTGCTTATATCCCGACTACAATGCTCAGCGAAGATGACGCCAGGAGCGTAACATCGTCTAAGCAAGGGCATGGAAGCCAAATGAGTGACCACGGCCCATCCGAAAATTTTGTAGAGGGGAAACAGGAATTTCCGAAAGTGATCAAAAATATACGGGCGGCAATTAGCAAGGTCTTACCTAAGGCAGATATAGCAAAGACGGTACTCTATAAGCTTCTCGACCGAGCGAATAAAGAAGTAGTCACGGAGAAAACGCCAGTCCCAGATGCCACAACCTTGAGAACGACGGCCGCGGGTCGAGTATTGTTCAAGTACAAAGAAGGTTCTGGAGTGAGAACCTTTTTTGAGTCCCGCCACGTTGACGCCGGCCACGAGGATCTTACTCCAGCCGACAAAGGATCTGCGGCCGACAAAAAGGGAGAGGGCAAGGGGGCTGCTGCCGAGCACCATCAGGCTGGGGAGTCTTCCGGTACGAAGAAGGAAGGCAAGGAGGAACACCATAAGAGTGGTGGAGAATCCTCGGAAGACGAAAAGAGTAGCAAGAAGGGCAGCGAGGCTGCCTCCAAGAAACATCCCAAGGCGGCGTCTTCAGAATCTTCTGCTACCGACGGAGAGAAAAAGGGCAAGGGCAAAGGCCGCAAACCGCCTGCGGGGAAAAAACACAAACCCGCAACTTCGTAATGTACATTACACTCAAGGACCTTGAGTGATGTAACATCACTGATGCTACTGGAGTGAAAAGCGAATTGATTAGTATAAGGAGCGACAGGTCTTTCCGACGCTTCAATATCCGTGTACTCCTAGTTATTTGATTTCCAAAATTGTACAAGAACTTTTAAATGTCACGAAATATTTACTAGATTGAAGTGTACGTGTACTACAGTAACTAGAATAGACGAAAATACAATTAAGGACGGATCTCTTTCTCTTTACAATAGTGTTTGATACGTCACAGTATATGGTATTTATGCTATTAATAATAGTAGCTTGATACGTGTTTCATGCCGGTATAATCACTTCAATTTATTAAAACAACCACAAGGTTATATCGCACACAATAATGTTGAATTGAATTAAAGGTTCGAATGATTAGTATAGTCGCTAAAGATAGTAGTCGGAAATAAGGCTCTCTAAAGATAAACCTTCTAATAATCGAGTGCTTTAATAATCGTAAATAGTTCTTTTTTATAGATATTATAATTTTGTTTAGTAGGGGATAGTTTCTATAAGAAGTAGGCGATAGGGTAGGTCTTCCTATCGTCTGATTTTTATAGGTAGACTACGCTAATATACGTGTCGGACATATTATATTCGACCGTACTTTTATAGTCTATTAGATATAATTTAAGAATAGGTTTTTTCTTAAATCGTCTCTTAAGGTCTATAAAGGCTTATAGGCACTTCGGGTCGTCTTTAAAGTTCTATATAACTCTCTTACGGGTAAGGTTTGTTAAAGGCTTAGCGAGCTTATTATAGTCCTTAATAAACATTTGATAGAAGTTAGCGAATCCTAAGAACGACTAGATATCCTTTATATTCTTAAGAAGATCCTAGTTTCTGACTACTTCGCTTTTTTCTAGGTCGATACTTAGTTCTCTTAGATAAACTATATATCCGAGAAACAAGACTTGTTTTATTCTAAATCGGTACTTTAATAGTTTTAGTCGTAAGTCGACCCTATTTAAAGCTTCTAGGACTTTAAGGATATATCCTTTATAGTCCTCTTCTTATTTAGAATATATAAGGATGTCGTTAAGATAGTAGATAATAAAGTATCTAAGATACTCGACTAGGATCGTATTGTTTTATTATTAATAGGTTACTAGTATATTAGTTAGCCTAAACGGCATCACTATATATTCTTAAAGTCTAGAGGGTAATAGGAACGCGATAAGGAACTCTTATCCTTTCTTAATCTTAATTAAATTAAATAAGTTCTACTAATCAAGCTTCGTAAATATAATAGCCCTCGCGAGCTTATCGCGAAGGTACTATATTAATAGTATTAGGTAGACGTCTCGTACTATAATACTATTTAGATCGCGATAGTCTATATAGGGTCTTTCTAGAGGATCTCTCTTCTTATATACTAATACTATATTCGATACGTATAGCGATTTTAACTTCTAGACCTAGCCTTTTTTAGAGGCTACTACTACGTATTCCTCGAGCGTCTTTAGGGTTCGTAGGTTAAGGTTCCGAAGTTTCTATATAGGCGATAGCTTGTCTTCTTTTAAATTGATTTTATAGTCCTAGGGCTAATATTCGGGTAAGGCTTTAAAGTCTTATAGATTATCGAATATCCTAGCGAATTTTTTATATTATATTAGAATTTCCGTTAATAGAAGACCGTCTATATTAACTAGTCTAGACGCTTTTCTAAAGGTTACGCCTACCTCGCGGTAGCTTAAGAGTTAATTACTATTATAGTTATAGCGTTTAAAGATAATTGATCCTTTTACCTAATCGATATTTAGGTTATATTATTAGATCTAGGGAATCCCTAGGATTATTTTATATCGACTAGTAAGTATTAGGTTAAAAGATAGTTATTCGGTATACTTATTCGATATTTATAAAGTATTCGTAATAGTTTATCTCTAGACCTACCCGTCCGTTCTAATATTCTTGCCTCTTAATAATCTTAATTAGTAAGGGGTAGTCTTAGTCTCGGTCTATAATCCTTGTTTTTAGACGAGTTCTAGGTTAATAAAGTTGTCTTCGGCCTTAGAATCGATTAAGGCTTTTATTCGCTTTTTCTCGTACTAGAGCTAGACACTTAATTACGTACTATTATTATTAGTTATAATAACTAATTCTCTTTCTAAGCCGGGCTTATTAAGAGATCTTATAAGGGAAGTTACCTATTCCCGACTTAGGCGAACTTCCTCTTTATTATCGGTCTTATATCTAGTTTCTTTAATAATATAGTTCTAGATATAATTCTCCTATCGTCTCGTGATCCTATAAGACCTCGTTATCTATCTTAGGAATTAGTAGAGCGTGTTTAGCTAGAGTTCTCTTTCTTAGAACCGATAGTCGAACCTTAGGCTCGTTTCCGTAAGTCTTAAATAGTTTTCTTGTCGCTATACCCTATACGTTAGTCTTTAGTACTAGATTTCCTAGACCTAGTCCGGGCGTAGGGTTACTACTAGCCGAGGTAGATAGTTTAGGGGCAGGAGGGCGATAAAGATAGTATAATCGTCGCTTAGACTATCCTAGTATACGTATAACTAGAAAGATATCCGCCGTAAATCCCGATAGTTAATCTAGAACGATTCCCCTATTATAGGTTCTTTTCTTAATTTATATATTTTAATAAAGTATCTCTTAGTATATAGTACGTCGCTATTGTTTTCTAGATCCGGATCTATATATATCTATCGCTAATAGTGATTTTTAAGCCCGACGTAGATCTAATATTCTTTAAGTACTAGTAAGGGGTCTTATAGCTCCTTGTTTTCTTATTCTAACCTATCTAGGGCCTCCGAAGTAGAGTCTAATGACTCGTCACTTCCCTTATTATACTAGAGGTTCGCTTCCTCGATAAAGGCGTCCGCGAAGGGCGGTACCTCGCCGTTGGTATCCTCTATTCGGTTAAGAATAGCTTAGATTCGCTCGAGGGAGCGTTCTCGGGGAAGGTCCGTTACTAATCGTTCTATAAGTCCTACTTCTCGTCTTTAACTACGGCCCCTACCGCGGCCTCGTCCTCTACCCCTAAANGTTCCTCGTCCTCTTCTAGTAGGTTTATTAGAGTAGGTGTTAGTATAATAGCCTAGTTTCTTATAGATAAAACATATGTTTCTATCTATTAGTCGTTTATATTCGTCTATAGATATCTATAGACGTTTTATAGTGTTTAGTTCTTATAGGTTTTAAGCTAAACTTTTAAGGGCTATCTATCCTTATCTAAGACAACTTATATTCTTCTCTCTCTCTCTCTCTTAAAGGCGGTTATTAATCCTAATAGCTGTTTCGATTATATTAAGTAAGCTTATTAGTATTAGTCCCCGGGAAATTTCGTCTTTAACCTTGTCTTTTAGGCCTTTATAAAAGCGGGTAGTAACGGTAATACTTACCTAAATAGTCTTATTAGCGATTTCTTAGAAGATAGTTATATATTAGATTACTAATCCCTTTTATTTAAGGTAAATAATCTCTTATTAGGCTTTATAGACCGTATTAAGGTTTCTAAAAACACGAGTAATCTCGGTTTTAAATCTCTTTAGTTCTTAGAAGATTATAATAATAGTTAGTATTATTTGTTTAGGGTTCTATTAATTCCTATAAAAGTCGATTAAGAATAGCTCGATCTACTTTATAGCGATATCTTTTAAGTAGGTAATAAGCTATAAAGATCTTTTAATAATATCTTTAAACTTATTACGCTTAAAGTCAAGGTAGATTTATACTTAAAATAAGAATATAATAAGCTTATTATAGGCTCTAGTAAACCTTTTAGGTACGAGGATCTTTAAGGCCTCGTTTGATTTAAACGTAAATTCCTAGTTAATACTAGTTATAGCCTCGGGCTTTTTCCTCTTATTATAGAGTCCCTGTTTAATCTCTTGCTAGACAGTGTTGCCGATGTCCCGTAGGAATCGGATTTTTGTTTCTTCTTCTGTTTCGGGAGCTCTGTCGGGATCGTCGTCCGATAAGTCTTCCTTAAGAGGAGGAGTGACAGTGTCTTTAATGATTACGTTAGGTCCTGGCGTTCCGGGGTTTAGCTAGGCGGTCCCTTGACCGAAGCTAGACAGTAGGGCCCGTTCGCGGGTATTACGAGAGTTGCTTAAGAGGTTAGACATAGTGTTAGTTGCTTTATATACTTTAAGGCAAAGAGGTGCTTAAAGTGTAACATTCTGTTATTACGTGAGATCTTAATATTACGTGAACAGGGTTTACTTAGCCTTAGAAGCGTTAAGTAGTTTCTAGTAGAGCGTTATCCTAATCAAGTGATGATATTAGAATATGAGTTGAGTATGAACTCTAACATAGGAAAGCTATATAGCTATATAGGTGGTTTGATTATTGTGGAGTCTGGGAGTCTAGGAGTCCGGGTGCCAAGGCGACTCCCTAGATCCAGGACTCCACCACGTGACCTCGTCACATGATCCCGGGTCGTGACACCATCGTAGCTGATTTCCGAGCATTGCATTTACCCGCAATTGTGATACATCGGCCCGCCCTATAAAACACCAACAACGTGGCGTTTTAAAACGGACAGCGCGTTCACCAATAGAAAGTCGCGATTTACCACTGTACAACCTACGACCCTTATCCGGCTATTTGATCCGGGGGCTGACGAACCCTTGCTTTGCTCGCGTGGGTTATGCCTATTTAAAGTGTACGGTCCATCCTTATGTCGTGCTTTCCTTTCCATAGGAAACCCTTAGAATATAATATTGAACGCAACCTTCATTCAGTCCCTCAGGACATTATTTTACAATCATTCGAAATTACGACTATGCCTGACTCCGAGCTTGAGCTCCCTAAAAGAGGTGCGAGCTGAGATCGCAACTCCCTCTATGAGCTGAAGCGGAAATGAACTGATTGTGACATTAGATGACAGGGTGGTCCAAATAAGCGATATTGAGGGGCGATTCCACTTATTCCTCGGACAGGTCACAGAACAATTTTCAGGATTAAATGCCACCACCATTTACGAACCACTGTTGAGTTTGTTCGTTGGTCTTGGGTTCATTTTTCATGGCTTCCGGCTGTTCTTGTCAATTTTTCAGGTTAAGCTTGAGGCTTTGCTTTTGTTGTCTGTAAGAAAAGAGCCATTTCGCATTTAAAGGCCGTCTGACATGAATAGGAAACCACCGAGGGACTGGGGAAGAATGTGCATGAAGTCAACGAGCCTCCCACGAAACCCGTGGAATCTAGAAACGCTTCAACAAACGAACCTGCTTTAGATGAGGTGATTGTACCTTCCGTAGATGACACGGAACCAGGTCCTTCTGGGATTAAATCGTCACCGCGAGTGAAGTGGGAAAACGTTCAAATTGAGTCTACTTCCGATCTCACTGACGTGACGCTGGTCTCCAATGAGCCAACTGCGGAATCTGCTACGGAAACCTTCTCGCAAGACGATGTTCTTTGGCTGAGATTGGACTCCTTAATGGACTCACGAAATATCTCGCGAATAATTTTTGCAGCCGCAGAATGTCAGGATCACTTGACGTGTTCTCGTCTCATAGAGGAAGGTGTTGATAGTGACACACCTGGTCCCCGTGGCCAAACTCTGGCGCATATTGCAGCGATGACGGGAAACGAGCAACTACTCCATACCCTGAATTTGTCTTCCAGCAAAATTTGGTCTACTTGCAATCAAGGGAGGGTACCTTTGGATTTGGCTGCCTCTAATGGCCACCTCTAGGCTGTTAAATACCTTGTCGACGCGACGAGCTTTCTTCTTTTCCCCATCCACCAGAAGCTAGCAATTATTGACCGAACTGCTAAGTTAGCTCAAAATCGTGGCCATGCTAGTGTGGTAGATTACCTTGTTAAGGAAAGTCAACAAATTCGGCGTAGAGAAAGGGAGTGGCTGTTCAGGATTTCCGTGTCCGAAAATAACCTCGCACGAATAAGACAACTCCTTGCAGAGGGCGTTAATGAAAGATCTACCATTTTGGATGCCTGCAAAGAAGGGTTTTATCCTATGTTATCGATTTTGCTATCATCTACTTTCGACGGGTTTTCGTACCACATCAACATGGCAATCGACTATGCGTCAGAAACAGGAAAACAGGATCTCCTTGTGCTGCTACTTTGTTCTATTGATGAAGTCCCTAAGAGGAAAGCCGCATCAAAACGGGCGTACAGGAAATCTCTTGGCGCTTGTCAGGAAAGCGTTGCCAAATTCCTAGTGAGGTATGGTGAAGTCGATTCTCGATATGCATTCAAAGTGGCCACTGAATGCCGAAATTTAAGTCTTCTCCGATATTTAATCAAAAAAAATGAGGCGTTAGCGTTCTCGCAGTCAAGCATTAATCAAATGTTCCATACCGCCTTCTCGTCTTATAATGGTGGAGAGTCTTCCTTCTCTTTGCCATTGGTCAAATTCTTGGTCGAGAACGGAGCCATGGTCAATTCGCACCACAGCTTATGGGGTACTGTCCTACAGCACACGGCAGGCTGTGGGGATTTTGATTTGGTGCAATACCTAGTTTCTGAGGGTCACGCTGACATACATGCTCGTGGTGAGTGGGGTGGAAGCAGTCCTATTATGGCGGCCATCTCGGCAGGACACGTTCTGATGTTTAATTACCTTCTCGGACTTGGAGCTTCCTTGGATAACCAATATAGCATCTTTGGCAATGTATAGCAGACTGCAAGTTACCTTGGCAGGCGACAGATTTTAGAGGAAATATTGTCCAGGGGGTTTGACATCAACGAATGCCTCGAGCCAAACGGAAGTGCTCTTATGATGGCTATCGAAGCTCAGAATTTCGATATTGCTGAGTTACTCATTTCTCGCGGCGCTGATGTCAATGATATCGTCCCGAAACTCGGCACTGTGTTGAATCTCGCAGCTGCGATCGGTAGTGAAACAACGGTCAAGTCACTGATTCAAGCTGGAGCTGATGTGAATATCGAAAGAGGAGAGTACTGCACGCCACTTCAAGCAGCAGCCGCGAAGGGTCATCAAATGATAGTTTTGTATTTGTTAGGTTGTGGAGCTGAGGTCAATGTGTAAGGGGGGAAGTATGGAAATGCTTTACAAGCGGCTACGACCGAAGGACACACTCTGTTGGCGAAGCTTCTGCTATTTTCAGGGGCACAAGTTACTCAAGGTAGCTAGTGGTGCGGGCTTCACATATAAGGATATACGTTGAATTCAAACAGGGAGGCTGCCAAGCACGAGCTTCCAAATGTATAATTGGGTTTCCATCATCATTTCAGATAGCACCTCGCTCCTTTTCAAGCGAATGATATCATCTCTCAAAGCCTACTCTTCTCTCTGTAACAGAAGTTCTGGGGTTAGATCTTCGCATGCTCGATCCCGATTGGTAAAATGTTCTTTCTGTTTAGCCTATTCACGGGTGTGGCTCGCCCTGAACATATATTTCTGACAGGGACAAAGTTGGCGTTCAGGGCCGGCGATAGGGAATAGTTATCAAAAACGTCTGCTCGGGGCTAGCTCTGGGAACACCAGCGCACTCGTTGCTGCGGGCGGGGTTGCGATTCTTCCTCTTGCCGCTGCCATATCCTATGTAATTCGTGCCATAGTAATAGAGGCAACCGAAAATGAGGGGTTTCCTGGAGAGTGCGGCGTGACAACAGCGGGTTGTTTAACCTGAATCCTAACTTGAATGAAATCTGTTTCTATTTGGAAAGGTAAGTAAGGCTGCTTTATCGGTAATCCTAGGTGAGCTAAGTATTGGAATTGGTCGACTCCAGCTGGTCGGATGAGTGGTATCATCAANACAAGCAATAGNNANANAGGNATCGTNNNGAGGGCTNAATTNGGGTAAATCAAGTATATTATCAACTGTANAGANTCNAAGATCAGGTCGTCGGGCCACNTNTCTAGANTACANGTGAGACGTGCCCTAAANCACGTGCTNGGNNCCNTAGNNGCCTCAGGCTGCCAGGCACACACTTCAACACTCTCGCGCTATCTCATTTTTAGATTTTATAATCGCGTGAACTACTACCAACCACTATAGAAAATTTCTTTGGGGGTTTATGTGATTTTTACTACTCCCAGGACTCTATACTTTCAGATATACTATTCAATACCGCCTGTTTTTTAAGGGCATTTGTAGTACCAGTGGATTTCTACTGGTCATACCAATCCGCCTTTCCTTCTTTCTAAATATTTCCAAGACTAGTAGAAATCTACTAGACATGCTAGATACAAGACGTAGCACTAGGGAGAAAATCAGAAAAAACGGAAGACCGTTTGTGAAGGCTGTGAAGCTGATCTGACGATGAAACTTGATCCAAAGCTGTTCCCACCATCATGCGCTAACCAAATTAGGTTAGGTTGCCATATGGATTTCCGATGAGAATCTACGAACCTCCAGATCTAACACTACCTACCGGCACTTATCCGGCGTCTCCTGCTTCCAAAATTTCTGTTCCGCGATATAGCTGGATGAAGCACCACAATTACGACGAGTCTTTCTCGAGTGACTCGATCCCGATCCACAATCCAGACGCCACTTACGTCATTGCTCCTCTCTTTGGCTATTGCAAAATCCCGTTAACTAAGCTCTTTCACTCGCCAATCCCACGGCTCAGCATGGTGAAGGCGCAACAGCGAAGTTCGAACCCCTCTTGTAGGACATTCGAGCTCGGAAGTTCTATCTTATTTATGTGAAGCCAACTCCAGCATTGACACCGAGCGTCCACTTTTGAAATCGATCGATCTTCGACAGCAAGTTCTCAGCCTGTCAAAGAGGTCTCATGATATCCTAGATAGAGATGCAAAGGAAAGGTCATCCTGAGACGCTGCATTTCCGCGGAGATCCTCTAATTCGAGGTCTCAATTGCAACCTCTGGCAAATAACTTTCGAGTGAAAACACATAGTGGCTGGAGTCGAGTCGGGATGGTGTACCTAAGTGCCTGCAACCGTAAGTAGTCCGACCAGTAGGCATAAGGCAACACACAAGACACCTTCAATGTGCATGCGGTGGAGCTGCATTATCATCTCACCCAACCATACTCTTTCCTGAAGGCGACATGTCATATCTGTACGGAAGCACTCTCTTTTTGCTTGGGCGGGTTCGGCAATGGCTCCAATCGCCCTACGCGTATGGACAGAAGGCCAAGTGACTAAGCTGCAGCACTAGCAGACAACAGTTACACAGCATAGGCTGAGCAGCAGCAACGCCCAAAGCCCAAAATGAGGCTACCGATCAATCCGCTGTTCACTTCAAATACCTCACTGCTTTTATTACCGGGTCTGTGTTTCCTTGACTGCCCTGCTTTCTCTTCATTACTTAGGGTGTCTCGCTCCTTCGTTACTTCCTCTCCGCTCTCTATCGCCTTTACGTATCCTTAATCAAGTCCAACTTCGCTATCTACAGTTCCAAATGGTCTTGAAACCATTCCACACAAATGCCCTGAACGGCTTGTGTTCTAAGGATCAACTAGATCTACTAGACTCCATCGACTGTCTTCGTTCGCAAGGCATCAGTCATTATGTCTCATTGCCACAGATCATCGTGTGCGGGGACCAGTCATCAGGGAAGAGCTCCGTACTAGAAGCAATTTCTGGCGTATCGTTTCCGATTAAGAGCAACCTGTGCACTCGATTTCCGATAGAATTGGTCCTCCGCAAGACGTCGCACATTGGCGTAACCGTGTCAATTGTCCCGCATCACTCTCGCAGCGAGTCCGAGAAGCTCTCCCTCGGTAGCTTTCACGAGAAGCTAGATGGCTTCGATGGGCTTTCAACTCTGATTGAGAACGCAAAAGCAGCTATGGCAATCTCAACGCATGGCAGAGCTTTCTCGAAAGACCTCCTTCGTGTTGAGGTCTCGGGTCCCGGCCGGCCTCACTTGACCATTGTGGACCTGCCTGGACTCATCCACTCAGAAACAAAGCAGCAATCTGCTTCCGATGTCGAGCTCGTACAGGACGTCGTTCAAGCCTATATGAAGGAACCCAGAAGCATCATCCTCGCGGTGGTCTCGGGCAAGAACGACTATGCGAACCAGATCGTGTTGAAGCTCGCCCGCGCTGCCGATAAAAGGGGCAATCGAACGCTGGGCGTCATTACAAAGCCGGATACCTTGATTGCCGGTTCCGAGAGCGAAGCCATGTACGTCTCCCTTGCAAGGAACCAGGACGTGGAGTTCCGTCTTGGATGGCATGTCTTGAAAAATATGGACTCTGAAACAGGGGTGTGGTCGTTGGTTGATCGCGACGTTAAGGAAGAGGAATTCTTCTCCCAAGGGATATGGGAGGATCTGTCTCGCTCACTTCTGGGCGTCGAAAAGCTACGGAGCAGGCTTAGCAAGGTCCTTCTTGGACAGATCGCTGCCGAACTACCAAGTTTGATTGATGAAATCGAAATCAAATCCAAAGCTTGCCGCAGCCGACTGGACAAGCTTGGGGAACCTCGAGCAACCTTGGACGAACAGCGGCTCTATCTACTCCACATTAGCCAATCATTCCACTCCTTGGTCAAAGCGTCCGTGGATGGTACGTACAGCGATCCATTCTTCGGAGACGCCAAGTCCCAACCCGGCTATCAAAAGCGCATACGAGCCGTGGTACAGAACCTCAACCTAGACTTCGCGGAACGCATCGTTAAGCGAGGTCACTACCGTGAAATTGCCGACTCTCCAAATACGGCTGACGCTCCTAATGGGGTGACTGCGACTACGAGAGAAGAATTCATAAATCACATACAGCACCTGATGCGGAGGACTAAGGGCCGAGAGTTACCGGGAAGCTTCAATCCCATGATAGTAGCAGATTTGTTCCTAGAACAATCATCTCCCTGGGAAGCAATTACCCGGAGCCACATCAAGAAAGTCTGGAAGGCCGCTAAAGAATTCCTCAGTCTGACAACCACCTATATTGCCGATGCTGCAACCTCCAAAGCACTCTTTCAAAAGATCTTCGAGCCTGCTTTGAATCAACTATTAGAAACTCTGAATACAAAGACCACCGAGCTGCTCACACCGCATCAGAAAAGTCATCCAATCACGTATAACCATTATTTCACCGAAGCTCTCCAGAAGGTCCGGAACGAACGAAGCAAGGATGAATACACGAGGATCATCAAAGATTTCTTCGGCGCCCCCTCCCTTGATTCCGTATATCTCAACCAGTGCAAAGATCTCCGCCCGCTCGTGGCAGCTCTCGTGCAACGTACAGAACCTGACATGAACCGTTTTGCATGTTCCGAAGCTTTGGATTGTATGGAGGCTTATTACAAGGTCACCTACTACCCTTCTTTACATCTCGCCCCTTTTTTTTATGGGCCCACTAACTAACCGAGTTGTATGCTTGAACAGGTTGCTTTGAAACGTTTCGTCGACGATATCGCTATCGAAGTTATCGAAGCCAAGCTCATCTCCCCACTTTACGATATCTTTTCCCCTATAACTGTTACTTCCATGCCCGCCGACCTCGTGACTCGCATCGCCGGTGAATCTGAAGAGAATCGCGCCCAGCGTGAACAATTGACTAGACAGCTGGAAGTTCTCATGAAAGGCTCTGAAACCTGTAAACGCTTCATCGGCGTTAGAGCACTTGGTGAGAAATTTCACCTAGCTTGTCCTTTTCTGAACCATTACTTACGTGTAGAATAGGTGCGGGTGATAGCACGATTCAAAGAGGTACCTGGTTCAAATCTGCAAACCACGATCCTAGCGACTACGATGGGGGGCTAGATGAAGGGTCTGAGGACGGTATCAGCTCTCTATCTGATAGTTCTCGCCGCCGTGGAAGCCCAGCCTCTGAGGAATCCGAGCTCATGAGCAAAGAGATCGCAGAGAGTAAAGAGCTCGATGCCCCAGAACCCGTTGAGATAACAGATGAACCCGTGCCACCATTAGAAGAGATCTCGTACTCCTCTTCGAAGAAGAGAAGTAAGAAGTCGAAATTTGCTGCGAAACGGGCAATGTTTGAAGAAACATAGTCTTAGCTCATGTGTTGCTCAGTCTCAACCCACATTATTGGGAAGCAACGGCAGATTTCTAACTCAAAATATGTATGGACATGAAGTGTGAAGCATCTCTTATGCGATTGCTGGTCGTTATGGTTAGTCAGTGCTCGAGCCTTGATTTTTAAGGCTGCAGTGTAGAAATGAAGTTATGGTTCAGCCCCGCCACATGTTAACTTTGTATGAATGTTGCCACCAATAGAGCATCCGTGTGTGGTTTATGTAAGATAGCCTTTTGACCGGTGATCGCGTTCGAGCTCATGGCGGATAGACTGGCCTATGGCTTCGGAAGATCGTTTATGAAGGAATAGCCCATTGCAATGCGCTAACCGAATTAGGTTGGCTGCCGTATGGGTTTACCCTGGGGCATTACCTCAGTCGAAGCGGGGTGATAGACATGATGGAAAAGGTATTGTACTACATCACCCATAGCTTCTTTAAGCACCACTTGAAACGGCCGTTGCCGTGCCGGCGCTAGGAGGGCTCCTTCGTCTGATTGGCTGTTGAGGTTCAAACAACACATCGTGCGTTTGTCAGTGTCGTACAATGGTTCAAGACATCGTATCATGCATGCTCCTTTAGCAACCAGTCGCTTAGAGCTTCAAAGCTGCGTCCGGTGAAGTGGGAGGCACACACCAAGGGAGTGTTGTGGACGTTACCTACCTCCTTCATTCGATCAGAGCCTTCTCACGCCGTAAGCTCTAGCTATCATCAACATTGCTTGCTCTGCCCGCTTGCTTACAATCTTCAGTCAATCATCCATGAGTCTGGTAGATCCAATACACGCTTTCTAGAATGCCGTGGGTACTCGATACTCTACCGTTTTTATGAGAACGACCACTGACTTCAAGAAACAATAGACCAGAGCTCTGCTTCGACTTCAAACGCGGCCGCTGCCGCCGCGGTACCAACTGTCGATTCAGCCATGACACATCCATAACCACCACAGGCTCATCAAGCACTGCAAATCCACAGCTTCGCGAGGAGACTGAAACCAAAGCGATCTGCCGAAATTGGACATACATGATTCCTAGACCTAACACAAATTCCTCACGTTTCGGAGCTGCTGTGGACACAAAAAAGTTCTTCCAGATGGGTTGGAATCTCATTGACAGCGAGGATCCAGGAACACGCCAGCATGTCATCACCAAACTCGGTGGAGAGCCGGGACTTGCAATCATCAAAACCTTAACGGACATTATGGCTGCTAGCCAAGAGGACGACGCTACTGTCTCGATATTTAGAGATAGGACTCTTCCTTTCTACAGGATCATCTCTCACCCAGATGTGCTATCCTCGCTGATACTGGAAACTCCTGTTGATACTATCTACACCTTTCTCTTCGGTCCCAGCGGTCGGCGTGGTCTCCGTGTGTTCTGCTTTACAGCAACTGCTCTGAGTAGAATGATTTTGGGACATCCTTCAAGCGATGAGGAAGTCTCTACCATTGCCATATCATCGAGTCTTGCAGTTCTAGATCGGCTGATCGAGATCAACCAGAGTGCCCAAGTCATTGAAGGCTTCACTGCCATTGCAGAGACAATCTCTGCCTGTATCCCAGAGAATTTCATAGGACCGAATGCACAACAATGCCTCACTCGAATCAGACGTCGTCTCAACATCGGCTCTTCGTTGCCTCTCGCCCCAACCCCATCAACTCCGCGAAACTTCCTGACTGCAGCCTTCGAGTTGAGTCAAGACTTGCCTGGGAACCTCTCCAACAACGGCGCTCGACATGATAACGACCATGCGAGTATCGCCGACATCCAGACCCTCCCTACAGCGCACGAGATCGCTTCCTCACGACAAGAATATCTCCCATTAATCGACTCTACACAACACCACCTATCAGGTCTCGCCGGACTCCTAGACAGACAATTCCGACTCCTCCGCGAAG
This sequence comes from Cudoniella acicularis, assembly GCA_013054445.1. Lineage (NCBI taxonomy): Eukaryota > Fungi > Ascomycota > Leotiomycetes > Helotiales > Helotiaceae > Cudoniella > Cudoniella acicularis. The sequence continues at coordinate 19,961 of JAAMPI010000182.1, read as the reverse complement.
ATACAGTGGGACAACTACGAGATGCAGTGCGTGAAGAGGTTGCGAGACTAGGACATCCAAATCGTAATGTCCCAACTATACACACAGGTCAACAAGGCGTTCGGAAGCTCATCTACCACAACGTCTGCTTTTCCCGTATATGTGTAGATCGTAGAAAGGGTTTCCAAGTCGTAGCCGAATTCGACCAACCTCCCCAAACTAAAAACAAATCCATGAAGCAGCGAGAGGAGTGGTGGAAAGGGAGCAAGCTTTTGCAAGTCGATTCGCTGGTCTGTTTCATTTCTTCAAATAGCAAAATCATCTTCCTGTCTGTCTGCGATCCAATACTGCCACTCCACGGGAGAACGGACTCTAATTCAGATAACAAGAGAAGATCAGACAATATTCCCAGCCTTTTTAGACAAGCGAATCGTGCGTCTGTGCTGTTGGGCCTGGCTGAATATAAAACGGAAGATGCCATTTGGATCAGTACTCACATCGCACCTTCCAAAACTCGACAATCACTCGTTGAGTTCCCGGGGGTTCTCCTACCTTCATTTCAGCCAACTCTGCAAGCCTTGCAAAAAATGAGCCGGACACTGAACCTTCCATTCGCGGAGATCGTAGCACCAGATTCGCAGACTTCCGCTGCCGTCATAAAACCTCCAGCGTACGCTACCAAAAGAGGATTTAGTTTCAACCTTGACGTTCTCGCCGGCGTACCAGTGACTCTAAAGCCTGGGCAGCCATTTGATTTCACCAAGCTGGACGGAGGGTCCACGCTTGACAAAGCCCAGCAATTCGCCGTCATCCAAGCTCTCAGTACAGGGCTAGCTCTCATCCAAGGCCCACCCGGTACAGGAAAGAGTTATACTGGCGTAGCGATCATCAAGGCTTTACTCCACAACCGAGAGGCAGCCAACCTAGGTCCCATTATCTGCGTATGCTACACGAATCATGCTCTCGATCAGCTGTTAGAGCATTTAGTGAAGGATGGCGTGATGCAAGTCATCCGTCTAGGCTCACGATCCAAATCCGATTTGCTTCAAAATCTCACCCTCCGTCATGTAGCGCAAGAAGCCGTGCCTACGAAGACGGAAAAACACGACAAATGGCAATACAATCGGGATATCGGGGAAACACTACGAAAGATTGAAGATATTTTGTCTGGGTTGAATAATCCAAAGTCTTGGACAAATATCCAAGCCTATCTTATGAGGACCTACAATCGGCATTTCAAGGAATTGTTCGGGAACGGGGTAGATGAGGAGGGGTTTCAGGAAGTGAAGGGGAGGAAGTTTCGGGTTGTCGAGAGTTGGCTTAGAGGAGCACCGAAGAAACTCTCTTCAAATCGTCCTGTTGCTCAGCTCTTGGTCATTTCTTTGAGAGAGATGTCGACGTTAGAGCGTGGTGCCCTTTATAAGCATTGGATTGAGCAAAGTAGTGAGCAACTCACTAATGATCTCATTCATGAACTGGATTCCTACCATAGTTCCAAATCCGCACTGGATAAATGTCACAGTGAACTGGATCTTCGATGTCTCCGAGAAGCGCACATCATCGGCGTCACGACGTCCGGGTTGGCAAGGAACATCGAGCTGCTCCAGCGCGTGCGTGCCAAAGTCATGCTTTGCGAAGAAGCTGGAGAAGTTCTCGAGGCGCATACCCTTACTGCATTCCTACCTGGTGTTGAACACGGAATTTTGATTGGCGATCATGAGCAACTCCGGCCCCAGATCAACAACTACGAGCTTCAACATGACAATCCCCGAGGCAAGAGATACTCACTCGACATATCGCTGTTTGAGCGTCTCGTGAAGCCACAGGTAGGGAATCTCCAAGTTCCTTTGAGTACATTAAAGACTCAGCGACGAATGCACCCTTCTATCTCAGAGCTAGTTCGAGTCCCGCTCTATCCGGACTTGCAAGATCACCCCTCAGTGTTAGAATATCCAGAAGTTGATGGGATGCGAGATCGTCTGTACTGGTTTGATCATCGAGAGAAGGAAGACCCGCAAAATGCCCAAGGTATCTCGTTATCTAGAACCAATACTTTCGAAGTGGATATGATCGCTGCTCTCGTCTCACATCTTGTAAAGCAAGGAACGTATAGGAGTGAGGATATTGCCGTTCTCACTCCATATCTAGGACAATTGCAGAAAATCAAGAAGCGATTAGCGAATTCCTTCGAGATTGTTGTTGGGGATCGAGATCAAGAGGAGTTAGAAGCTAAGGGACTTCAAGATGACCCGGAAAATTCTACAGATAGCCAAGTCCAAGTCCAAGTCCAGAAAACGACACTGCTCAATGCTTTAAGGATTGCTACCGTTGACAATTTCCAGGGAGAAGAAGCGCTAGTCATTGTGGTCTCCTTAGTTCGGAGCAACGACGAGCGGAAATGTGGATTCTTAAAGACTTCCAATCGCATTAATGTGCTCCTGAGTCGTGCACGACATGGCATGTACATCATCGGCAACTCCGATACCTCGAGGCCCGTTCCTATGTGGGCTGAAGTACTCTCCATTTTGGAACGCTCAAACAACATCGGTCCAAGTCTTGCACTCTGCTGTCCTCGACATAAAGCTACACCTATCGAAGTCTCGGTGCCGGACGACTTTTCTCGGCTCGCCCCTGAAGGCGGTTGTGCTAAGAGATGCTTGTCGAGACTACTCTGTGGGCATTCCTGTCCTAATATGTGCCATTCTACATCTTTGCACAATGCAGTTCGTTGCCTTGAACGTTGTCCAAGAACAAAGAAAGGTTGCGAGCATGAGTGTCCGAGACCTTGTGGAGATCTATGCGAGCCAAAATGCCAAGTAGTATTATTCGATATCCCTTTACCATGTGGACACATTGCTAGGCAGCTGAGATGTCATGAGGCGCAGATACCAGAGGAAGTTCGCTGTCAGTTCCAGATGGAACAAGTCATGGAGCATTGCAAACATAAAATCCAAGTCCGTTGTTACGAGCTGCCTTTAGATGTTAATTACCCCTGTTCAGCGACCTGCGGAGCAGCACTGACTTGTGGACACAATTGCACGCATGCTTGCCAAGATTGCAATACCAGAATTGACGGTATAATTACTGAGAAGAAACATGGAGTTTGTAACACCCAGTGTGGAAGACCATACACGACCTGTAGTCACAGCTGCAAAGCTCCATGTCACGGCGGCATGCCCTGTCCTCTTTGCACGGAACCCTGCGAAGTCAGCTGTAATCATTCGAAATGTAGCAAGCTGTGCCATGAGCCTTGTGTACCTTGTGCCGAGGATTGTTCCTGGTCTTGTCTACATCGCGGACGGTGTCCATTACCATGCGCAGTGCCCTGTGATCTGCTGCCATGCTCAGAGCGCTGTGCAAAGATCTTGGCTTGTGGGCATCGATGTCCGTCTATTTGTGGAGAGGTCTGTCGAGGTGTTGTGTATTGCCAGATTTGTGCGCACCCAACAATCAAGGGAATGGTCGTTGACTTCATTTTGTCTACTACTTTCGAGGAGGTGGATCTTGATGAGGCTCCCTGCATTATACCACCATGTGGGCACATTCTGACCCTGGAGAGTATGGACGGACACATGAGCATGTCAGATTTCTATACCATGAATGCCGAAGGGTTCATTTTAGACCTGAAGAACAGCGCCGAACCATTCTCTGCCTCCGAGATGAAAAGCTGCCCAACGTGCCGAGGCCCCTTGCGAAATCTCAACCGCTATAGTCGTATTGTTCGTCGAGCATTGATCGACGAGGCAACAAAGAAGTTCATCGTCTGGGCCAACCTGGGGTTCATTCCTCTAGTCACTAGGATGCAAGCAATTGAGGCAGAGCTCCGTGAGACTGCTAGAGGTAGCCAGAAGGTGTCTGATGGGGTATCTTCTTTGTCAGGACCGCTCCAGTTAAAGGGGACTCGTAATCAACAAATCTCCCAGATAGAAACACTTACGCGAAAAGAGAGCCGATATAAAACGATCATCGCGCTTCGAAGAGAGGTCAAGAAGTTCCTGCAACAAATCAATGAGAGAGAACAACCCTTTGGCCGCATCTACGACCTCGTTCAAGACGCCCGCAGACATCGCGGCATCGATATCGATTTACACTCAAAGGTAGATATTCTTCAGGTGCGCAACCGACTTCTAACCACCGTGCTGCTCATTAGATGCGATTACACCATCCTCCTCACTTTCCTCAATGACCGGAAAGGCGAGACTGGTGCAGATTCTCCTAGCGTCCAGGTCGATTTGAGCATCAACAGAAAGGAATGTGAAAAATTGATAGCAGAATCCTACTCGAGAAATCAACCAGGAAACGCAGTCGAGGGTCACCTATACTGGGCACGGTTTCTCGCCCTCGAGTGGAGCCTCGCAGAGCCTGAATCAGAGCTTACACAGCTCTTAGACGAGGCCAGGGGACACCTTCAACTCGCACACAAAATATGTAATAAATACCCTGGCCAGACAGCAGGCATGGGAAACGAAGTTGAAGACGTGGAGAAGATGCTGCGCGGTTCGACATTCTATATGCCAGTGAGCAATGAAGAAAAGGCTGCTGTGTATACGGCCATGGCACATGACTTTAGAGGCACTGGGCATTGGTATTACTGTGAGAATGGTCACCCATTCACGGTTGGAGAGTGCGGTATGCCGATGGTAACCTCTCAATGCCCACAATGTGGTTCTCCGGTTGGTGGCCATGATCATCGGGCTGTTAGTGGTGTCAGACCTGCTACGGACTTGGAGCGACAATTCGGTGGAGTTAGAATTTGATCTGGATTGTGAAGGGGGTTTGGGTCGGCGGCTCTATTTAGTAGAATTAAAATGTAGTGTTGTAGAATGAAAACAACTGGTGAGCTATCTGATTAATGTGAAGGCCAGGTAAATGACATCACTTCCACGACCATGTGCTAGGCACAAGGAGGAATCATGGACTTAGGTTCACGCCTGAAGCCTGGAAGAAGCCTCCAACATCTCGACAAACATCAAAGCACCGATATGTCGGGCATAAATCCCCAGAAGAGATGAAGAGCGCAAACGAAATACGCCGTTGAAGATCACAAGCGGTAATATCCCATCTGAAGTTCAGAAATAGCCATTTATGTTGTCAATCTTCCCTGTCCCTTTGAAATCGCTTTCAAAAATCCTCCCAATATCAAGGACGGTCTGCACGTGAGTAACAGACAAACTTGTTCTTATCAAAGTTTACCAACGCATGTGCTGTACGTAATGCATTCTTGATCTGCAAAGAGAAAGGGGGAAAGTTATTGCTTATATAATCATTTCGCTTCGGGAAAAGGGGGTGCAGAAAATAAGTGGTCGCCCTGGGCCTTGCTAACTTTGTCTTCCCGTATTCTTCCACGTATTTCACAAAAAATTGCATGTGCTAGAGGATGTCCTTTTGCCACTGGAACATTTAAATTGATTTGAAGCCTAATCACGTACTACTTTTACGCATTGGACCGTCTCTATTGTCACTATTGTGTAGCTTACGTAGGGAGACGAAGTATGATCTAGAGTGAGGCCAAATGGAGGATAATTGGTGGTCGTGTTTTTTTGATGGAACGATTGCCAAATCACCCACGCCCGCACGAGGGGCTACGGGCCTGACGCGGAGGAACAATACCCGGGGTACTCGAGATCCTGCTTAAATGCACGCCCCGCTAAAATGCACGCTTCACCAGCGACACACTTTACTTCTTTAAACACCTATAAAATGGTCAACGAAGACGATATGCAGAAGACTCTGGCCGAAATTAAAAGCTCTTTAGCTCCTAGCCACGCTATAGTAGCTAGGAAATACAAATTAGACCGATCTACGCTATCCCGACACGCGCTAGGGGCAAAACCACCTACAGGGCCCAGTTCTAGTCTCAAGTCTACCAATGCCTCACTAACGCCCAAGAACGTGTTCTAGTTAATCAGATCAATCGCCTTACTGAGCGCGGGATCCCTCTAACGAGTCAGACAGTCAGGAACTTCATAGAAGAGATGATTAGACGCGTTATAGGGAAGAACTAAGTAGACGAATTCTTCCGACGGCACTAAAGTAAGCTATAAAGCTTATATTTACGTAATATTAATAATTTACACGTTAAAGGCTAATATAGGCCTATATATCAGTTGTTTTATAATCTAGTAAAGTGCTTTTTCATGTTACTTTTTTTGTGACAGCAGCAGTCGGAATAGCTTTTACCAGTGCGCCAGCAGGCCAAAAAGGCACTAGAATTGATCAGCGATCAATTCTGCTATTCCACTATATATATGCGGGTCCAGCTGGCCACGTCCACCACGTGCCCCCACACGTGACCAACGCACCAGATCTGTGACAGCACGGAAGCTTAGTCGTTACAAGCAAGGATAACCAAAGTATGATACAAGATTGCTATAAAAGGTTGAGCACGAAGCTCCTATCTAGTAAGGAAATCCCTTTGCTTATATAGACCTACTATTAGGATCGTAAGGCTCGCCTAGCGATCCCCTCGCTAGATCATAGGACCGCTGGATCGCACTCGCGGTCCTGCGATCTCCGGTCACATGACTAGTCACGTGATTCCGTGAATTAGGACCCTGGTTCTCTGTGCCGTTTCCATTGGTCGCAGCCAAGCCTCAGGCCTGTGCCTGCACGTGGTATCGTATTCGTGACATATAGGGGTGGTCCTGGCCGAAGCAGTAAAATCGTCTAAAAGCGGGCGTATGATAAAAAAGATAGTGATATTTGAGAATGGCACTTGATCCTTTATAATGTTATATACTTGCTACTGAACTGTCTCTATTTTTAATTATAAGTTGATATATTTTGTGGTTATTTAATAATTAATATTTGAAGTGGTTAGTGAGGGGTAGTAAAATTAGTGGGTGAGGCGTGCATTTAAGCGGGATCTCGGGTATGAGTCAGCTGATTTGGCGCTAAGGCAACAACGCCGTGCGACCTTCATCACAGCTTCTTCAACCTCATCAAATCCGATCCAGCGATGGCACAAGTCAACTCAAGATTCATCACCGAAGACGACTATATACTCCATCGACACAAACAGGACGAGGACATTCGGAAAGAATTTCAGACGCAACGCAGCCTAATCGAGATAGGCAACAACGAGCTACAAGATGGGATCTCTACGCTGCAACACGAATTCAACGACAAGCTATGTACTGTCAACGACACGTTAAGCGGAAGATTAGGCGAGTTGAACAATGAGCTGGGCCGAGTTAAGGAAGATCTTCGAGACTTGAAGAAAGAGGTGGGCCAGGTGAAGGAAGAGGTGGGCCAGGTGAAGGAAGAGGTGGGCCAGGTGAAGGAAGAGGTGGGCCAGGTGAAGGAAGAGGTGGGCCAGGTGAAGGAAAAGGTAGGCGAAATAGAAGCTAGGTTAAATTGGATGGAGGGGCAGAGACACAACGGGTCAAGGAAGCTGCCATATCATGACATTGCTAGCATTGGGGTCTACCGACCTAATATCGGGTTCAAAACTCCACAGTATTTCCCACGATCGGTCAAAGAGTTTTGGAGTTTGCAATTCCCACGCAACGGTACGTAACTTAATAACAATGCTCTATATAGCTCAGATCACTTATTTTACGAACAGAGAAGAAATTACTCTATCTTGTCCGGTTTTACGACATACAAGGCTTCGAATATTGGGGCAGGCCACTTTACCCAACCTCCGCAAGTGATTCAAATGATGAATCGAGTGACGAGTCCGATTCCCTATCCGATCCCTCACAGCAGCACCTATCAATTGAGGATGCCGTTCGAAAATATCCTGGCATAGCAATAGATGAACTCGCATCCCGACTTGGTTTAGTGTTTCAAGACATTCGCGAATTTTTTCAAAGGGCGGCTCAACATCGACAGCGACCTCCGCTAGAAGTAAGTAAGAGGGGGCTAGCAGAAGCCAAAACTACTGAGGTGAAAGATACAAAGCGGGCAAGGAGGTCGGAGCCGCAATCCTCACCGAGGGACGTTGTGCCTCTAGAATTCCCTGTTAGCTTTCGTCCAGCGAAATCTGTATCAGAAGAGCCTGATGTGCTTTTGTGGGATGCCTCCTCAAACGAGCGGCACTATACAAAAGTCATAGCTAAAATGCAAGCTTATCAGCCTGGAGGAACACCCTCGAGAGGATCATCAAAGGACTCGCTGACGGAAGCCATGCTATCACAAGAGATGCGGGAGGCTCTGGGAGGGAGGAAGGAGGGATCAAGAAAGGGATGAGCGGTGTTAGTTGGCACAGTGAAGCAGTAGAGGTGATTTGCGGGGACACATCAGGTTTTCATATTCACTCAACTCTTTCATCTCCAAGATAAATGGATGGATCAGGTTGGAGAGGAGTTATTCATTCTTAACCTTTGGAATAGCATTGAATTACGTTCTTGAAGCTCTCGTGCTAAATATAATAACTGCGATAATGATCTCGAGAGAAGTATCACATTAATAAATCGGACCTGCCCGAGCTCTAATGTCTCCCTACCAAAAGGATCCTTTAAATTTATACCACCCCCTAAGATGCGGATATGTGGTATGCTCAACACCTTGCAAAATGATCCATTGACAGCGAAAGACTCATATTAGTCTGCCTCGGAAACAGCATAAACGGTTGTGTCGCTGCGTTCTTCTCCTACGCTTTATCTTCTGTCGAGCTCTTCCCTCTTGCAATATCTCTATTCTTAGTTGTTTCCTTCTTATTGTTCTCTATCTGCCATAGATCTGGCTGAGATCTGTTCTCAGCAAAACGCTTTTGAAGTTGAGCATCAACATCATGTAGAAGCAGATTATTAGGGGCAGGATATGAATGCATCTAAGGAAAGTTTAGCTTGATATATCTATCGGATCCAGGAGAGTCTACTTACTATTTGCTCTATAGATGGTGGCCAATCCGCTTTATCGACTGATCGATAAGTAGTAAACCGTCTATTTCGACAGACAATAAATGCTATATCTATACTATGAAGTTCAAGCTCGTGGGTCTTCTTAATCACCGTCCTCTTCCTCCTACTCTGTGCCTCACTTTGCCTTTTCCGAACTTTATCACGCATAATTAGATAGGATGCTGCAATTTGCAATTCTGGGCTAAGGAAAGGTCGGCGCTTTTTATTTCAAAGAAATTGAGGGCCTGTTTGAGGAACTGCTTTTAAAATTTTATGATATTTTCGAAAATAAAAGCAGGCTTCGTTTCAAAACACGAGTACGCAGGTATAGAATAGAAGCCCCCAAGGATTACTAAGCCTTTGGCAGGCAGAGATTGACTACCCCTACATTCCTATATTTCGAATTCTTTAGGGACCTTACGATATCTAAGTACTAGAAATAGCAGGGATGGGCAGGCAAACGGTACTGGTACACTTCGTATCTCAGCTAGGTTCATGATATAGCCTGTAAAACGCCGAATTAATAAATCGAGAATAAATCCTTATTTTCTTTTATATATCACTATAATACTGACCACTAAACCGTAAATCCTAAACAAGTCTCTTTTTGCATCACGTGCTTAAAATAGGCTGGACTGGTACGAGTGTCCGCGAACACGTAAGCCCAGCTAAATCCCTCTTAATCCTTGTCTAGACCAGTGCGAATTTAAAGATTGAAAAATCTTATTAACTTGAGTAGGATTAGTATAACGTATAGACTGGTACAACTGTAGACCCAGTACTAAGCCATTTACCTGCCTACCTTATACTGGTCCACTTGTCATACTGGTCCAGCTATTATACTGACCCATTCGTTATACTAGTCTATTCAGTAGCCTATACTGTCCCACTTCCCAGGGGCGGTGGAACAGGGTTATGAACGGTACTGGTACATTTCATACTAGGAGGATGGGACAGGGTTGCAAATTATACGGTTGTAAACTTTCAACGGGTGCAAACTCTCAGCTGATGCAAACTCCCAACCGTAGCAGGAACAACTTGCGAAATGCAACAAAATAATTTCCTGCTCCTCAATTAGCCACGCTTAGATTCTATTTTTAAATACTCGCCACTCTTGCAATTCTATTCTTCTCGTGAGTGGCTCGAATGCGTCACTGGTCTTTGGAGGCGTATTACGGGGAATTCAAAGGAATTTTATTATATGGACGGGCTACGGGAGTTTTGAGTGATTTGCGCAATTTTAACGATATGCAAGAATAAAGGAGATGCTATTGGAAAAGGTGAAATTCTCACGAAAAGAGATAGCCTTTAATTATTTGGTTTTCGACTTGGATGCGAAATGGGGAGCTTTCAACGACAGCTTAGCAGCTGCATTTGATTTGAAAATGAGGATGCAACAGGATTTAATTGAACAGTAATGTTACATTTCAATACACAGTCAATCCATTTCCTCGTGATTGAAGTGTATAAACAAGTCTTTGTCTGGCCTTGATGAAGCTCACTCCGCCAACTCAGCCTCAATCAAACTCTCAGCAACCCCAGGATACCTATAAATGTTGCAGACCTTCAAGCCCGCTCTCGCAAGAATAGCCTTCCAATCGGCCTCCGTACGCTCACGTACTGCAAAATGGGCCAGCATCATCATATCCATTCATGTGGCCGGAAGAGTCGGATGCTCCCCAGATAAAACAATCTCGTTGAAGAGCGCTTTCGGATGCCCGGGTTTCAGGGCCGGCTTCAAGTTCTCCAATATCCTGACGCCGTCCTCATCTCCCCAGTCATGTAGAATTGAGTGCAGCGAGTACGCACGCGCGGCTTTGACAGGTTGTGGCGTAAAGAAATCGTGGGCTTGCGCTTCGAAGGGATGTTTCGCTTCGCTTTTTTCTACCACGCCGGCGATAACTGGTGCCCGGTCTTGCAGGATAATTCTTCCAGGACGAGACGTATATTAGGCTGCAAACTGAACGAGATCGTGGGCCTTGCCACCTCCGACGTCAACAAGAAGGACGTCACTGAAGGTTGAGTCGAAGCCTTGGATCAAACGCTCAGCCACTGGGTAGAAACCAGGGTCATCCTAATTCGCCTTGCCGGCACGATATGCCGACATGAAAAAGTCAAAATTGGAGAGATGTGGTGGGGTAGCAACCAGCCATTCGAAGAATGGAAGCTGGGTCTTGTGGGCGTCTTGAAATGGTCCGTCGGTGAGTGATGTTGGTTGCTTGTATCCAGTTTTCCTGAAATACTCTGGGGAGCCGTTGAATGAAGGTCCTGCTACATTATAGCAGAATGAGATACTGTCTTGGTAATTTTGCTCAGGGAGGCCATTGCTCAGGGTTGTTGCGTGAAACGCTCCCTTTTCATATGTAACGAGATACATAGTCGTCAAATGTCTCATCAATCGTTGAAGTAGAGTAATTTCAACTCCAGTCTTCTCGGACAATACCTGAGGGCTGAGTCCGGCATCACCAGCTTCTTTTAGGTCTTGAAAAGGCTGGACACCCGCGGCGAATTTGCATTGCGCGGACATAGCAGGCTATCAAAGTTAGCAAAATTCTTGCAAGAGTTTACTCGTGCCCCCATGCTTACCTCTGCCCAGAAGCTCCGTTGTATAAATTCGCTCGGGATCTCTAGAGTCGCAATGAGCAAGCCACTGAGATCGATGAGGGCCTCTCGTGAACCAGCTTCATTTTTCTCGTATGCTTCTCCTGCAGCTGCAAGGCTTTCCAGCTTCGAGGACACAGATGAAGAAGTCATGTTGTCGTTGGGATTGACAAGTTGTGACAGAATATGACCAGAAGTATAAACAGTAGCTGTACACAAAAATATATAAAGGCTAAGGAATCAAGGAGATAAACATCGCACTGTTGACACCCCGACCGACAGTACTATCCTATTTTGGGAATTTGGGAAACTAAAAGCGTAGCCATGGCCGGACGATTCCAAACTTGGAACAGTGGGATGCCGTCGTTAGGATTGCCTAGATATCTTGAGCTTAAACGAGTCGACATGAGGAGGACGGTAGCCTCAAGAAGCCGCTGTCGCGAATTTGCGGCTCTAACGCGTCCACTTGGGGCATTAATGCAAACCAAACCATCGTCAGGGAAAGCGGGTCTTCATCCACTGGCTACCCCACAATTTGTTCGGAAACGTGCTTCAAGAAGTGGAGTGCAGGTTGACAGCGGGCCAAGAACTCAGTGACGGTTGAAATCGGACTCCTTGAGACCCTTGAAATGGTGCGCGTCGTCTGCTGCAGACTTTGTTGAGAACATGAGATTCCTCGAACGAAGTTCGACGTTATGCAGATTTGGACACGGGTAGGGTCGGGTACTCGGCGACTCTCCGAATGTCTTGCTAGGTGACGCGGAATATCTATAACACATTCCGAGAGCCAATCAGAGTGTGCCTCCCTGTATCCTTCGGCAGTGTCGGAACCCTTTCGGCAATGGTTTTTCTCCTTTTCGGCTTCTTTTCGGCTACGCATTCCTCGATGAAAATATCCTTACTCTATAATGCCACATTGTGCACACCGCACACTCTAATAAAGTAATTCCCCGAGTAAGCTAGCCAACTGCCTATGTGCGATGACAAGTAATCAACATGTTGAAAAATAGTCGTGACATAGTGGACATTGCATCTGGGCAGACTTGGCAGAGGAAGATGAAAGCACAAAGGTTTGAAAATTGACAAGTATCGACACGGATACCCATGGATAACCTAGATACCCTCTCTATAACCCTGCCGATACCCACTGAAACCTTCCTGGTTAACAGCCGTTAGCCCGTTGCCTACCTGGGATCCACTAGCAGACCCGCACTTTTACCCGATTCTACTCTCACGATACGTCGATGATGCATGTAGAAAGACTCTGTAACGAAAGGAAGAGTTCTCGTTGCCTGTTCAACGACAATTATCTCTTGCATTTCTCCTCGAATTGAATTTTCAGATGTTTTGCACGCTCCTATTTGTTAGACATAAGATCTTACCAAGATAGTAAATCGTCTTTTTATCAGATGTCCCGGGGAACGAGAAGGTCCCTTCGTATTCACTCCCTATTGCTTGTTAGGGGTAAATGCATTCTTGCCCGTGGTTTAAAAACCTTAAGTGTTTGGTGGGGCCAGCAAAATCTGGTGAGAGAACGACGACTTAAAATGGGGGAAGTATACTCCAGTATGAACCATGGGGTTTATTTGTACTCCACGCTTTCTCCTTAGAATTCCGTACTTTCTCATCAACCATTCCTTGACAATGGCTTCTCAAGCCGTGGATTTGAGTGAGAATCGATCGACAGAAATCATTGTCGTGGCGTGGGTGTTCACTGGCATCGCCATTGCCACTGTAGCCCTCAAGCTGTTTTCTCGTGCGCAAATCGTCAAAGTAATTGACTGGGATGACTTCTTCATTTTTTTTGTCTGTGGTAAGCAAACATTCCGCACTCAATCACCGAGAGTAAAAATAAGGAAAGACTGACGTATCTCGAAAGGCCTTCAGTATCATAGCTGCGGCCTTCGTTCATTGCTCGGTAACCCTTGGTCTGGGTCGACACACAGCAGCAGTACTTGCTGAGTACGGAGAGGCATGACTAGTTCTGACAGCTAAATGGCAAATACTGGGATATCGTATGTATCTCATATCACAGACTACGATTGTGAAACCACGGTGCTAATGTATAGCCGGCTTTCAATATTGGTCGGGACAATACCAATTCCCGCACAAAAACTTCTCCAAACTAATATACATCTAGGCGCCTTCAGCTTTCCGAACGTTTCCATCGCGATCCCCGCCAACCGTCTCCTCGACCCCAACGTGCGGCGATCGCGATGTCTATATCTCCTCGTCACCTTGCAAGCCCTATTTGCAATAGTTCCAGTCCTCATCGCCTTCTTGATGTGCAATCCCTCGGAAAAGTTATGGAACTCATCAGTCCCCAGCACCTGTTTGAGTGCAGTCATCTCATTCTACCAACCAAATACTGACAACCCACAGTTTTCAACGTAGTTCCATTGGTTCTTTGGGGACTGTGAGTGATTTTCACCCGAGTTTTCCTGGCTCAAATCCGACTGCACTTGTATCAAATCTAACATCGAAACCACAGTGTTGAACAAAACCTGGTCACTGTCGCAGCTTGCATCCCCACATTGCGACTCCTCTTCCACAAAGTCTTCAAAAGCACCAGGTCGCGATCTACTGAAAACAACTCTCACTCGGTTTTCAAACTGACCAGCAAAGCAGCCCTATCGAGCAAACATACGGGATCAGTGTTGGAACTTCCATTAGACGAACGACAAGGGCATCATGATGACGACTCAAATAATTCGCAGAAGGGCATATGGAGGGCTAGGAATTTCGCTGTTGCTGCCGAGTCGGATGAGGATATAAAAGTGGGCAAACTGCAGTGCAAGACCAGCACCATGATACCGAACAGCCTTCGGGATTAGAGCGGTAGTACGACACAGATGTTTAGAGCGAGCACCTTGTAACTGACTGGATAGGTCTGACTTTCTCAACTCCCTTCTGGCTCGGATGGATGCCCCTTGCCGGTAGCCGGTTAATCACTCTACAGCACGTTGACAACTGAAGTTCTGGCTCCTACCCTTCGAGACTTCAGTCTAATCAGCAAACGAGAACTGATCCCGAGATGATTTTTAATGTAAGATTACCAAAAGGAGGAGACACTCTGGACTCAAAAGGCGGCGCTTCGGTGGGCAAGTCGCTACAGCGAATGGATGCGCTGCAAACTGGGATCGCTTCCGGGTCTGTATTAGGAAGTCATCTACAACACTTCAAAGAAAAAAACACCATACTGATGTATAATATTATTTAGGATACAAAAAAGTGGAATTATGTGCCCTCGTTCCCATTTTGTATATTTAGTTTCTTATTTGTATTCGTGGTTATTTAATTGATGTCAAGTGTTTTGCGACAGCGACCGCTTCGCTGTCGAAGGAATGGAGCGAGTGCGCTACAGTGGGTGAGGCGCTGAAGAGCCCTCTATTTTGGCGCGCCACAGCCACCGAATGCGCTATAATAACCCAGTGCCAAAACCACAACGCTTCGATTAAAAAGTCGCAACGTATTGAATACGAAAGTCCTCAAACGCTTTATGAATCTCCCATACCTCTTACACTTTTCACGCGCCATGCGTCAGCGTCTCCGTCCCCCTCCGGACCTTCTCAATCTTCCCACTCTTAATATCATAAATATACCCCGTAACCGGCACATCCAACAACAACTTACTATCCTCTATCAACTTAACATCATCCAAGACACTCTGTCTCAAATTCTTGAACGGCAGGAAAGCTATGTGATCTGCGTTCTCTTTCAAGTCATTCTTGATTTTCTCCCTGATAACATCATCCGTGAATGTGAGCATGCCGCAGTCAGTCTTTGAAGTTTCGTCTATTAGCTAGCGATTTCTTTCAAGGGAGAAGGGGGTAAATACGTGGTGCAGTATAATTATCTCTCTCGTTCCAAGTAATTGCTGCGAAATCACCAAACTTCTCAGAGCATCGACTGCTCGGCCACCCGCATTCCGTATCACATGCGCATCTCCTTCTTCAAGTCCCAGTGCGCGAGCTGGATCTATAAAAACCGTTAGTAAATAGTCTTCCCCTTTTCCATTGCAGTACTTACCTAATCGCGCATCCATACATGCCAAAACTGCTACCTTTCTATTTCATCTCAGAAAATTGACAATTCGAATAAATATATATAGTTAGATGTTTACCTTGCGGGAGGTAGAGCAAGATCTCCTTTCTTAAAGTCAGCTGCGTATCTAGCGTTGGCGGCTTCGAATTCGCTTGCGGCCGACATAATGAAGGCCATGGAGTTTGAAATGTGCCAATTATCGGGAGAGTTTTTGCTCTTATAATTTAGTAGGTCTGAGTACTTTATAAATGACGCAATAAATAGGCTGGATGCCGTGATCAATGTGAATGTGGATCTTGGGAAGCTTTAAAGATGGGGGTGATCCCTCCTCGCGAAATAATAGAGGCGTGTTGATACAGAAAGACCAGCGATGCAACTTCAAAGGAATCCGGGGCCATAGTAGCCTCTCTTTGCATCCTTAAGCTACTAGGTCAAGAATTACTCCATTCTTGCTCCGTATCGTATACTCTTTTTGACTTACCTGCTCACTTACCTTCGTCTTTATTTTCAAGTGATAAGAGCGACATTGTTACACGGACTCGGATCGAAGGAAAATGAAATGGAGACTTGTCACTCTTCATATCTTTGCATTTAAATTCTTTGATATTGCGCATTTGAACTTTTATTTATTTACAGATACATCCGATCAACCATATTTTTCACTTCGCAAACTTTTCCCTATGTATACCAAGATGGTTCCGGGGCTTGCTTCAATAAACTCCAGACTCCAACTTCTCGAAGCTTATACGAGGGTGGATCATGCAAACTATGAACTACCAAATATTAGCAACGCATCTAATTCCAAGATTCAAAGTTTCATACCTCTAGTATTGCGCCAGAATCTATCAAACGAATATTTGCTCAGGCTTCCACGGGCACCGACAAGCTCAAAGATTTTCGAGCAAACCTCGAGGCCTACCTCGATAGCATTTGCTTTCGATGCCGCGACCTCTGATTTTATATTTCGGTCAGTTCGGTTTTCTCGGTTCTCAAGTGGTGGGACTTTTCAATGGCATCACTTACGAACAGCAACCTCTCCTCTTTGCTCGAATGTAAAATCCTCCCTCGGCGCATGGATCAACTTTGAAATCTGTTCACCAGTTCGATCAATGAGCGCTTCAGCAGCCCACAATTTGGTTTGGAGTCTTCCATAACCTTCAAGGATATACTAATATTCTCCATTAGCTATCTTCGCAATACTGTATATAGCATCTCACCCATTCTTCAGTCGCCTTCGCCTTGTCATCCCCGCCATAAGGCCAGGCATGAGTAATTGTTCTCGTATACTCCTGCGCCGCCTCAAGAGCTCCAATCGCAACACCAAGATGCACGGCTGCAAATTGTAGTTGGACGGGTGGAAGAATGAAGTCGTTGTATGCATCTCGGGGTGTAAGTTTCTTGTCTACGAATCCACCGATCTGATCCCAGGGCACGCGAACGTCTTTTATGACGCAGCCTCCAGATTCCTAGGATGCAGTCAATAATGCCGTTGCTGAAATGGAACAATTGAGGATATACAGTGAGTCGCTGTCCAATTACATCCCAATCGCCTTTAAAACTGATTCCTGGATGGTTTGTCCGGACGAATGCAAAAGCATGAAGTCCTGATCCGTCTTGAAGTACACCTTCGAGGACTGTGACATCGCTGATCACACCACCTGTTCAGAGGTCAGCAAGCTACCAGACTGCCAAATTCGCTCAAGAAAGTTTCCTAAGTGTACCGGTTGAAAAGAACTTATCCCCATTAAAAATGAGCTCATCACCGCCATCAACCGCAGTCATATCCGCATTTCGTGGATTCACGGCTCCCCCAAGGTAATAATTCCCCTCCGTAAACTCCCTCAACCATCTCGCCGCCTGTTTCTTCGTCCCTAAAATCTGACTACTCCAAAACCTGCCCACAACATTAGCCCAAGTTCCCTTTCCCCAAACTCGTACTCCTCTTTTCGTACCAAGAATAATGATTTCCAAGCAAATGAGCGATACTTCCATCCGCCTTTGCGACTTCCGTCGTGACTTTGTAACTTGTCTGCCACGTCTCACCACCACCACCAAATTCTCGCGGACCAAGAAGGTTCACAAGTCCTGCATCTTTGAGGAGTTTGACTTCTGCGAAGGGACTTTTGGCTGCGGCATCACGCTCTGCCGCGTCGATTTTAAGGATTGAGGAGACTTCTGCCGCGCGCGATATCCAATCTGAGGGGCTAGAGGGTTTGGGGAGGGTCGACCAGCGAAGAGTCGCTTTTGCGCGGGCTTGTTCGCCTTTGAAGGACTGCATTTTGGCAAGATGAGAACTGGTCAGTTTGGAAAAGCGGAAAATTTGGAGAGGGGAGAAAAATATTTGAAGCTGTTGAGCAAGCTCAGGCACGGATTCAGGTACGAGTTCTTTGCTGCATGTGAATTTCTTTTTATCTCCGCTCCCGGGACCATGGAACGGCAAAGCGAAACACGCGGGAATAACCTCACTTGATTAACTTTCTAGCCCAACTTTCTTCGGTTTGTATCGTTGATTCGTTGTTGACGTTTCTTGCGATGTTGCGACTTCAAAAGTGGGCTATCTAATCGTGCTAACAGATCGCGTCACTGGCCTCCACTGTCTCACCACATGTCAACCCCGATTCGGCAACGAAAAGGGGGGCGTTTTCCTCGCTTAGGGCCTTGCTTGGACACGCCATTGGTCAATTCGTCGCTTCGGCAGTACTTCCGATTTCAGGGGTAGCTGCAACATCAACAACTACCGTTAAATTAAATCTCGTTTTCATTCCTAACCACCCCCATCTTTCCAATTTATCGGGTGATTCCTCTGCAAGTTCTAGACGTGTTGCCAATGTTAGAGCCGACAATTTGGTATGCCATTGTGTCAAGCGGGCTAAAAGCACGTCTTTCGTCGGGGAGAAAATACACATATCTCAGCGTATGGAAGTCATGACTCCGAAGATGGAATCTGGTGGCTGAGATGCAAGTCAATCCGGTTCTTCGGGACACAGGGCCATTTTTATAGCTTGCAACTGCTCCTCTTGTCGGATGTTGAATCTGAGACAGTGCACACTTGACCTGCCGAAGCCTTCATGAAGTTGTTGACTTTCAAGTCGGGCAAAAATGACGACGACTAAGCAACTTTTTCCTATTTTCGATCAAGGAGTTGGATATGGGCTAGTAATTGGATTGGGTAAGATCTTATATTTGACCTTTTCTGAAAAGATGATCTATTTACTGATCTTGAAAATAGGCGGAATATTTGCCCTCTTGATGACTGCAACTTCTTTTGCTTTAAAGAGATATTTTTCTGAGGTCCAAGATTCTGAGATGTACTTGACGGCAAAGCGATCCATCCGCACTGGCTTAATCGCATCTTCGGTAGTCTCGTCGTGGACCCTCAGTGCGACACTCCTTACTTCGACGACATTTGGGTATCTTTATGGTGTCTCGGCTGCTTTCTGGTATGAAATTATCACCAAAGAATATGTTGTAGGAATTAAAGTTAATTTTGCATTTCAAATAGGTATGGTGCAGGTTGTTCAGTGCCCATTTTAACTTTTGCCGTGCTCGCAATCGAACTGAAAAGAAAAGCTCCGAACGCCCACACCTTCCTCGAGCTCGTCAAACATCGATATGGGGCTTCAGGACACATCGTGCTCGCAATTTATTCTTTGATTTACCAGATCTTCATAGCCGTCAATTTATTGGTCGGAGGAGCAGATCTGTTCAATCTCGTTACGGGAATGCATAAAGTGGCAGTGTGCTTTCTATTTCCGATTGGAGTTTGCATCTATACGCATTTCGGGGGTATCAAAGCTACGTTTTTGACAGAATGGGGTAATTTTAACGCATTCTTCAGGGGAGAGTCTTGTCTGACTTAGAAATAGTCCACACGGTCATAATCTTCGTGATTATGCTTACCTCGATGTTCGTCATGTACGCAACTTCAGATGCTGTGGGCTCCCCCGGTAGAATGTGGGAGTTGTTGAAAGCTGCCGCAGATATAAGGCCTGTTGCAGGGAACGAAGGGGGAGAACTCTTGACCATGAAGAGTGTCGAGGGAGGAATGATTGGGTTGATATTTCTTGGGGGTGGATTTTCTGCAACGGTGGACTCGCAGTTGTTCCAAAAGGCAATCGCAGCAGATCCTAAATCCACTGTTGCTGGGTATCTGCTGGGATCACTTTGCTGGGTAGGTTTCCCTGGTGAGTACTTTTTTGTGAGAAACCGACTTACGAATGACAGTTTACTATTCCATTTTGTATCTCTACAACATATGGTTTGGCTGCGGCTGCGCTTGAACACACTCCTTTCTGGTAAAACCGTCCAAGTTCATTTGAGTTTTCCATAAAACTTTTACTAACATCAGCAGGCCAACTTATCCCGATCCAATGAGCGCTGCAGACATCAACAATGCGCTTTCGATGCCCTATGTTGCGTACACGATTCTTGGTAAAGGAGGAGTTGTAGCGGTTCTCATCATGGTCTTCCAGGCAATTACTAGTGCCATGA
>JAAMPI010001819.1:0-10255 GCA_013054445.1 Cudoniella acicularis | reverse complement strand
CGCAATTTCGAATATTGCACACCATTACCACCTGCTCCTATACAGTACCCTTTCTGTTTGTTGTACATAGCTTTGTTAACGCCAACTTTCCCTCCGTCAGCTCTTCTACCATACTTACCCAAGAAAGCGAGGTGTAGTTTGTTGGGTTTTTCGTAATGACGTCCCTGACATTTACCATAGTATGTCTCGCACTCTCTGTCTTCACCCAAGCGTCCTTCCCAGCCATTCCTAATGGGAAGCTCAACTCCTATCTCACCATCATCGCCATTCATACGTGTGCCATAGTACCTTAAAAGAAGGATAATAAGGTTCTATTCAGGCCTCAGCCATCAAGACCCACGACGAGGAACACCACGTCTTTCCCCTTGTCAGTATTCATTACAATTCTCCTTAACTTTTCGTTATTCTCGTGGTTCTCTTCTTGCTTTGGGCCTTCTTTAAACAGCCCCCGCCTTATGTAGCCGTTGGCGCGGATTGGGTCCAGACTTTTTCGATACCAACAGAAAGCCTTAAAGCCCGATGATATCCCAACCTCCTTCACAAATCTCTCGCCCCTGCTTATCAATACCTCCTTAGCTGCCTCTATTCGCGCACGTCGTACGGTTTCTTTTTCGTCCATTTTGGGGGTGGGGGTAGCATTAGGTATATCTACCTCGGCGTCCTATAAAGCTTGCACCAAATTTGCCTCGAGCCGTGTTTCGAGCCCTCCATGCCCACTCTCATCCTCTCGACGCGGGACCTTAAGCGTTATTATCATACTCTTGTTTCTCATAAGAGGTCGGATCACCGGCCTTTCGATTCTTGGGGCATCTAATGTATCAGCTTCTTTGTTTACTAGTGACCCAAGCAAACCAGGTTCCTCTTCGCCAGGTGGCTCGAATGTATTAGGCTCGTCGTCGTCGTCGCTAGGTGGGCCGAACATCTTAGGCTCGAATGTTTGAGGCTCGTCGTCGCTACTATATAAGTCGAAAATATCAGGCTCATTCTCAGGTTGCGCGACGTCCCGCGATTCTCCTTCTCATCAATCTATAATATCAATCTAGTCAGTTTTCTTATTATCACATCCCAATCAAACAATATACACACCATTCTTCCAGTCAGCTTCTTTTCCATAGCTTCCAGCCTGCTTTTAGCTGCTCTACTCTCCCTTTCAGCCTCCTCGAGTTTCCTTCTTAGCTTAGCTGCTGCTGCAGTCTCCTTTTCGGACTCAACAAGTCTTCTTTTCAGCTCAGCCATCTCCTGGGCCATATCGTTGAAGTTGTCTGCCTATGTTCTATGTTAAGGGTTTTGGTACTCGTGGAAGTCCTTTCCCGACTGCGTTTTCCCCTTTTTTTCAACTTCCCGTAGTCTCATCCCAGCCCCCTACGGATTTTTTTTCTTGAAGCGTATTACAATTCATCGCCGTCGGGGTCATCATTGCCAAGCGCCTTCACGTATGGTTATCGGGGATATCTTGCGAATATTCTCGATCTCTTAGTCTCCCTTCGCCATCGAATCTCCTCTCATTTATCTTTGATAGGGGAAGCTCCTTCTGCTCATTGTTACTATATCTCAATTCCGTTCCTCGATATTCGTGTTCTCGATCGCCATTCTATTGCGAGGTGCTGTGTTCACATCGTTAGCTCCGCCCAATCACTTCTCTATTATCTTCTCACCTTCCTACCATCTCTCTCCTTCCCGTCACACCAATATCTCTTCCTTCCCGTCGAAATTCAAGGTCTTCAGGCTCTAAACTATTGACGGTACTGTAGGTGATGTTTTACGCTAGAACTACCCGATATTTGAGTGACGCCAAGATACGCATTGTCCGATGATGCAGGCAACCTAAGTAGATAAATATTTCCCCAGGTAACAGGCAAGAAATTTTTCACTGAGAAAAAGTGGAGTAGAAGCCAGTATGGAATGGAAGGAACAACGGTAACTATTATATTCAAAGATCTCCGCTGGTATGAATATGGGATATTGACGGCCATGAATGACAAATATTTCGGATCAACTTCTCGGGTGTGAATGGCCTTTGAAAGACCGCCTAATGAACTAGACACGTTTCTGTGAAGTTGTGCACATAAGCGGGAGCCCTCTTAGTAGCTGGCTGATTCTACTCAGAGCCGAAACCAATTTTTGATCACTTAAAACAAGCGTGTTTTTAGAGATCAACAACACTTAAGTCATCGACTCGATCCAGAACGAAAACCGACCTAGCAACGGCCATGACATCCACCCACGAAAGTTCAAGCTCAAGCTCACGTTCAGCCGGCACGCCAGAGCAAGAGACGACGCATATTCAACAAAGTCCCATGAAGCTTCAGGACTTCCATAAATTCTCTGAGCTCCCCGCCGAACTCCAGTTCGAAATTTGGAAGATTGCAGCTTCTTTCCCACAAGAAATCCATCTTGACTTCGCGAAAAAGTATGGGCGCTATTTCCCACGCACACTGCGTGACCCCGATTACAAAGTCAACCCGCATCGGGAGGAGTTCCAAGAGAAGTCCTCGGACATGAGACAATTTGAAGCGGATTATGCAGTAGGCAGAAAAATCTTCAAAATCGTCAACGTTTTGGGTCCGCCTGCATTGTTCTTGGCCTGCCATGATTCCTGCAGGGAGGCGATGAAGGTGAAGGCTAGCGATATCCATTGTGTCAGTTACTGCACGAGACGTGAGTTGGATTCAGAGCAGCAAAAAGTCTACTTATTCTATATGAATGGACAACGAGACACGATTCTCTTTTCAAATTTCAAGGCGCTTGTCGAGTTTCCCCCCTTTTCGAATTATGATGTCTCTAGGAGGAAAACTGGTGTGACGAGCACGTATGGCGACCATAAAATCACTTGCCATCAGTGGAATCTTGTTACCGAATCCTATTTATGATTCGGAACTAGAGGGAGATCTTTCGAAAGATTATCAAAAGCGTTTTCGCCCCTACGAATTTCTCCCTTCAACGTCATGGGACTTTACGAGCTTGGAAGAGCTCATCTTGGTCAATCCACGGGTGAATGGAGTGCCTCGATTTGTTAGCAATATAACAACGGAGACTCCGATATTCACACATAAGACTTGGCGCTTGAATTCGGATCAAGCAAAATGGCATATTGAGGAGTTTGTGGACTTCCTTTCTGCCTTGCTGCATAGATATGCAAGTTGTGTTTGCTACAAGAAAGATGAAAATGATTTGTATGAAACGGGCACGACCTTTCCAATTGAGGTATCAAATTGGTGGGAGAACCCAACAATAATGGTGATGACAGACGCAGAATTCGAAGCCCGATTTTCTTGAAAATCATCTCTCTGGATAGAAAGCACTAGATGAAGCTCTTGGATTGTATTTTAGACAGATATCATCAATCGCACTGCAGAAATGTTATACTTCCAAATTTCATAGTCTTTTCTTTGGGTCCGATTATAAGATGTCGTAACCCAAAATTCAAAATCAATCGGCAGAAAGCAGTGGTGAAGCAGTGGAGGTTGGTTTGGTGTTCGGCCTCGACTTCCTCAGTAGGCATATAATTTTCGGGAAGGTCACTGAACCAGGGGTTGTGAGATATCATCGCATCTGATTTTGAGTGTGACTCGCAACTCCATGGTCACGACTGAGCAGATATGTTCGTTTCTGAAATGGCCAAAGAACATGAAAGAAGCCGAGATATCAAAACGGAGACCTTTTTGATACGATTCCTCAGCTGTTGTGAAACGCTCTCAATTCTGCCTTCATCACAAGTCATTCACTTTAATCTTCAACCACAAGACATCATGAAACTTCTCATGCTCAGGCAAGATTCCGAGGTTGTTAACGAGCTCCCACTGTCTGGGAATCGGGAAGCATAAGGATCAGATCACGCTTTTTCAGCCTTCAGGATGCTGAGGGATCTTTTGGTCATCTTCCTAGACTTCTCGAAACTCATGGATCTCCTCCCGATTGGCAATGTTAATCCTCGTGAACTCCGTTGTCGGTGTTTCAATATGGCCGACTGGAGTCTTCCGATTGATCGCCGCCCGTTGTCGAAGCGGGGTGAAATCTTCCTCGACAGCTCCAGAATTAATGCCGTGGTGCACGTCCAACAGATGTTTGAAGTCCTCTTTCGGTCAACTCAGATGGATCTGACTCTGATAGACCCTCTTTTCGACTCCGTGCATTGACAGAAATGGCGGGGTTAAGATGCACCGTAGCTTCTTTGCAGGCCTTCGAAACGGCGGGGGCTGATGTGAATGTGCATGTGCATGTGCATTGCATTGCATAACGCCGACTTGCTGATGACTCGACGACATAGCAACGGTTGCTCTCTTCTCAGCACATACGACTTCAAATGCGCGATAAGGAAGCGCGAGAAAGATGTAGTTTTCTGTGGTTTTTTGGGCTGAGAACTTGAGATTCGTTTTGCGATGGGGTTCAAGAAATGGTCATGGATTCAGGAGATTTGAGGGAGGAAAGTCAGGATGTGGAGGGGTCAAAGCTGCTCGGTTGGAGGATTGACGCAGGGCGCTCTGGTCTCGTGACCTCGTGTAGGAAGACGAGCTGTGGTGGCGGTTTTTGTTTACTCTTGGCGTCGGCACGTCCACCTCTCTTCAAGTCGCGCACGCAAGCTTTGAGCCGGAGGATTCTCAAACAGCTGTATTTTTATCCGGGAACGTGATCGAGCAGCTCCCGTTGGAGAATAGGCGCTGAAGAGGCCGCCGCGCCGTAGAAGGTCGGTTGAGAGGTCTTTTGCGCGTTCAATTGGCCGATGCAAGTAATTTGAGAGCAGAAGTGGCTTGAGTCGCTTGACATCCAGGAATGCGCTGGCAAGAATACCGGCCGTAGATTTTCTTTTTTAGATATCGAGAACCGCTATTTTGGAAATAGTTTCCAAGGTCTCGGGCATGCGGCCACCTGTCATAAATTAGGAAATGATGAAAGTCAAGATAATTTGCATGCTGGGCCAACGCGCCTGAGTCTGACGCTGTCAACAAACATGTAGTGTTGTGCTGGGCGCGTAAAAGTTGGTTCAGCAGAGAGCAAAAAAGAGAAGAATTCTTGAAGAGCTGAGAGCACGATGATGTCAAGGTTCTTCCGTGGGAAGCTCTTCGAAGCCTTGCCAAGCTGGGGAAGAGACCATCCGGTCTTCTCCTTGGCTGCTGTCAGGCGTTTCGGACGGATGAGGATCAGCAAGGCCAAAGGCAAAGGAAGAGGGGAGGCCGCTGTCCGAATCGGGAGCTTGGGAACTTGGGAACTTGGGAACTTGGGAAGGGGAGCAAGAAGCTTGTTCCTGGACCTGCTCCTGGACGGGCGCGTGGATTTGGAGTACCAACAGGGCCGGCTCGTCGCTGTCCAAGCCTATCCAAGCCTGTCCACGAAGATAAGGCATAACCATACAAGGCGGGCACCAACTGGTGAGACGGATGGCTTCCCTGTGCGACATCTAATTTTCCACTTTTCTGTACGGTGTAAGGCCGGTTGTCTGATGTTCTCGTAGCTCATGATTCTGAATGACTTTCTGAGGGGGGAGGGATGCTCAGAACGTGCTCATGCAGATTGAAGCTTGAAGAGGCTGAGCTGAATTCGAGACGCGGTAATACCGTCTGAGGCTGCAATTGGCCAGGCTGAACCCCTCTGAGGCTCTTGACTCTCCCTCTGAGTGGTCAGCGGTGCGAGTACTTGGTTCCAACTCCCCACTTGCATTCACGTATTCACGCATTCACACATTCACGCATACCCCTCTGCTGCTCTGCACGGCATTTCCGCTCGGTCTCCCGTTGTTGGCCAGACACGCTGCTTCCACTACCAACGTCCTGCAGTCCAACAGTCCAACAGTCCAACAGTCCAACACGGCTCGCACTGCTCTCATGAAGGCATTCGCAGCGCCTACAGTCGACGGCGCCAAAGCTCTGTTGCCGACCCTGATGCTCTGGGCGCAGAGTGGCCAGGAGCCCGAGGACAGGCTGACGGCCTGGCCAACGGGCAATGGGGCATGTCTAAGCCGGACATTTCAAGGCGGCGCCTGGCAATCGAATCCTGCCGTGAATTTGTGAAGGGGGGTCCCCGCGTATACAACCTCAGGTATTGTTGCGGCGTCAAACTCATCGAATGGGGCCTTGCGGCGCTGCGATTGGGGAGAGCAGTTTTCCCAGCAGGATTTCAATTCTCCGAACACAGCTAGAGAGCTTCCATTTGTGGTGTGAAGCGCTGTGGAGATTGAGGTATTTCTGATTTTCTGATTTTCTGATTTTCTAGCGGTGAGGGGCTGATGCAATCGATTCTGTGAGGGCACCGAGGGAGACGCGTTGTAAATATTGACATCGCGTAAACCTAGTGCTCAGAGCCTGATTTTGGACATCCTGCCCGTATGCCTTGCACATCAAGAGCCATGATTGATGCAGAGCACAGAAGATGTCCATGGAATTGTCTACGAAAAACCTCGTCATGTTGAGTTCCGAGAAGTATGCTGGTTCTAACAGCCAGCAAGGAACTGCTCATGAACATCTATATGGAGCAGCCTTGTCAATAGCAACCGCAAAACCTCCGAAGGTCTGAGAGCGTGCGCTGCTCGGATGCCGCACCAGAATCGAGAATTCTGTGCCTCTGCTCTTTGCCCATCGGGATTTGCCCTGGCTGTGGACAAGAATCTGTGTGTCACAATCGACACGGCTGCCATCTGATGTTTGCTTTTGTGGAAGCTCAATGGCGCCTTCCATGTGCTAGAAGGATGATGAACTCTCAGAATCTAGAAGCACCGCACCAGATGAAGGCTGCCCGTCCTCGCAGACTCTCGAGAATTTTCTCTTTGAAGCTCGCCTCGCAGCCTGCCTTGCTCCGTCCAGCATATCCAACACCCTCACCCTCGCCCTCAACTCCACAAAATTGAACCGCTGCAGCAAGGGCCTGTCTGCTCTCTCCAGGCCCTGTTTGTCCCCGTCTGTCCCCGTTTGTCCCCGTTTGTCTTGGTTGCCGAATGCTGGCTCCCTGTTGGCTGGGACGGCGGTTGGCAGGGAAAAGACAGACGCGCTCACTTTTCAGAGGTCGTTGCTGGTCTCCCACTGATTTTCAGGGCCATATCCCCCCCCCCGCTGCTTCAGAATAAACGAAGCTAAAACGGCCAGGGAGGCGACCTGCTGTTAGTAGTGTTAGTAGTGTGAGCAGTGAAGCACGCTGTGCAGCTGTGCAGCTGCGAGCAACCCAGTTGCCAACCCGCTGTATCCTCGCTCGCGGCAAAGTTGCTGCAGCACCTTCTTTGCCCTGACAACAACTCACGGATCCACCCTCACCAGCCGAAATCTACTTCTCCAGCCCAAAACCCATCTTACTTTTGCTCTCCCTTCCATCCTCACCTCCTCCTCTCGAGCTTCATCCTCTCTCGTCCGCCCTCGACGGAGCTCAAACATCTCGAAAGGCCCGCCCCACAGCCTTTCGTATGTACATAGTGCATCCTGATCCAATAGCCCCTCCACTAACCACCGGATAAGCCACACTCGCTCTCGGCGCCTTCGCCCGCATACCTGGAGACCGCCGATCACGAAGAGCCTCGATGTCGACGGCATTTTAGTAGCTCTCTCACCAACCTCAGCGCACTGATTGCGAGCGGTTGCTCTGTTCAGGCGTACAGCGACGACCTTTGGATCTTGCCAATTGCCATTGTCGCCGTTACAGGAACAATCCCGGAGCCTCGTCCAAGTCATACAATTGTCATCCCTCGAAACGAATTTCCTGCAGCGGAATCACTTTCGTCTCGACTCAATTAATTGTACAAAGACGTCCTCCGAGCAGCAGAATCTCCCTCGCTCTCGACATCATTATGGAGGCATCATCGCCACTTGCTGCCATGCAGCCTCCCTCGTTCATGCATGGGTGGGGCCGTAACGAGATGTATACCTCGCATCCCCATGCACACCTGTCTGGAGCTGGTGCATTTGGTCCAGGAGCCTTTGATTTTCGGGATCTCAGCATGAAGAGATCGAGCAAACCCGATTATTTTGCTATGAAACAAGTTCGTGGGTCTTCTCCCACAGCTAGTCTGGCGGCAGATCTTTCACAGAACTTCCACATCGATATGAGGTACGAAATTCTACTCTCTGCACTACTTGTAGACTTCACTAACATATTCCAGCCCTCAATTACCTACCCCACGACGATCGCTCTTTACCTCGAATTTATTTGGTACAATTGATGGTCGAGGTAAAGATTGGCACACTAGCAGATGACAGAGAGATGTTAACAGGGATCCAGATTGTGTTACTACACCTCCTCTGCCATCTTCCTCACCAGGGCCATTGAACGAGCGAATGGATATCTCTCCGCTCCCACATAAACAACCATACTTTGCCCAAATAGAAATTCAATCTCCAACACCAGGACACACCCCAGACACCACACCAAATGAGATCGTAATACCATCGTCGCCGCCCAGGCCGGCATTTTTGGAGGCGCCGAGACCTACTAATGGTGCAGAGTAAGCTAAATTGCACATTCCAATCACGACTTTTACTGATTCCCCTAGGCGAAGAAAATCTATATTACTTCGACCATCCCTGACACGAGCCAAAGGCTTTTCGACAAATTCCCTTCCCTCTAGGAATCCCGATAACCAATTGCCTCCCTTCCGCTTCGGTGCTGGAAGCAGTAAATTGTCAACGACGACATCAATGTCACTAGGAGAGTGTTTCATGGAGTCACCACCACAGGAACGCCGACCCCAATCCGCGAACAGTCCGTCTGTGTCAATCATGGGACCTCCTAGAGCGAACAGACCTTTTGGAAGTGTTAATGGAAATTCATTACGAAATGGTTCCCCGATCGGCAGCCACACCAGAAGGCCCTCTAACCCCTTAATCAGGCCTCGAAAACAATTTCGCCGATCCTTGAGCATGTTCGAGCATCCTGGCGATGTCATGAAAGGGAAGAAAGAAGAAAATGTATCGTCTGCTCTCCATACAGTCATGGATGTCGACGAGCTTCACCAACCCATTCTCCCTCATTTCTTCCAAGAAGGTCAACCAGATAGCATTCCTAGAATCACGAAGGAAACCCTTTTGGAGATATTGGACGGAAAGTTCGATGGTAACTTCGACCAACGTATGATCATAGATTGTCGTTTTGAGTACGAGTTTGACGGTGGTCACATCGACGGTGCGGTCAATTACAACGACAAGGAACTACTAACAGGCCAACTCTTCGAAGCAAGTCTTCCTGGCAAAACATTACTAATATTTCACTGCGAATACTCTGCACATCGCGCACCTATAATGGCCCGTCACGTCCGAAAGCAAGATCGCGCTACTAATGCGGAACACTATCCGAAACTCACCTACCCCGAGGTTTATATCCTCGACGGTGGATACAGTGCCTTCTTTGCTGAACACCGAGGACGATGCTTCCCCCAGAATTATGTTGAGATGGATGACAAAGAACATGCCTACACCTGCGAGCGGGAGATGGGCAAGCTACGCCAAAATAGGTCAAAACTTGGTCGAGCACATACCTTTGCATTTGGACAACATGGACAGATGGATGACAGCCCGACAGCACCAGCTCGATCCAGGACAGTTGGTGGAGATCTAATAATGATGGGAATGACGACGTCACCGATGCTAAATTATGACCGTGGACAAGCTCGACGTATGGTATCATACTAATAAGTTTGCATTGCTGGGCGTTTTTGGGTTTTCTTTGGAGTTTGGTTTCCTTCGACATACCATTTATTGTGCGGCGGGTCTGTTACCTGACCTGTAAGCGTTTCCTCGACTTTCGCCTTCGAAGCATTGGCTTGTTTGTCATCGCTTCATCTTCGAGAGATCGATCGGCGGCAATCATATTTCATTTGCTCAGGCGTCTTGGCATGCATATTGCATCGGCATAGATTTTGAGTTAGTAGCACTTCTTTCATCATCTCGGTTCTTGCTTGTTGGGCAAGAATTGATTGCTTTTACCCTTTCTTGGATCGGGCATCCTGGACCACACTCTTTTGATGGCACCAATGCCTAATACAACATCAACAAATTACACATACGAAAACGATCGCAAATGAAGATATTCATGATCGCCGAATACAGATTCGACAACAATTTCCTTACGATTCACGTCTTGTCATGATAGCCATCCGCACTGACCTGACCTCTCGAAATCGACACTCAACACAACCACAACAGAACGTACGTATGGCGACTTCAACTCACCACGTTGCTCACCCCTTCATACTTGTCGATTCACCTTCGAAGCGATGTTGATTCGATTCCTTGTTCTATTACTTCCTCATACCCTCCTCTTAATTCCTGGATTTTATTGCTCG
>JAAMPI010001818.1:0-10277 GCA_013054445.1 Cudoniella acicularis | reverse complement strand
AGACAGAGCTGGTGGTGGGCTTGCTGGGAACTGGAGACAAGCGGGGGGAAATGGAGAAGAAGACGCTCGGCGGATTATTCAATTTGATCCAGGCTTTCAGCTGCTGCCAGTGGAGGAGGGAGGTCAGATTTGGGCAGCAGAGGATGGTGCAATAGGTGCAGTAATGAATTTGAGGTGGGGCAGAGCTAGAGCGCAACGTGGGATGGGGGACAGCAAAGAGCAGGTGGCTGAATGAGAAGCAATCAACTTGAAGACGCCGCCGGCAGCGGCCTGGCAGCAAAGGAAAGGTGGAGGTGGAGGAACAGGGCGATGATGCTAGTGAATTTCGCAGGGAGCGCGCCTGTAAAGAGCGCACAAAGAGAAGAAAGTCCCGGATCATGAGCTGTTCGGGTTGGGGTTAGGTTCAAGTTGGGCCATGCGGCGTCTGGACTGTCTGTGACAGAACGAATAACGAAGTGTTAGGGCAATCGATACTGTGTATGTACATACCTAATTGGGTGCCATGAAGAGTATCGCCTACCTAAGCACCTACTTTACCTATCTACTTGCCTAGGTAGGCGTAGGTTCCTGTCTATACGGCCATTTGATAGTCTACGTCCGGAGCATGAAACCAAAGCCCTACTGCAAGGTTATAGGGTTGCAGCGTGAAATTGCTGGAATGCTACTCTCCCGACGTCACTAGACTGACTACCCCCTTCCCCTCCCCCCAAAGCCAAAAGACATGGATTTGTGTCGCCGCACCACACACACTCTGCGAGACGGGATATCTTTTCTCGAACGAGAGACGACCGCGATAGAGCTTGGGGTTTTGGACTGCATCGCTGCGGCATGACTCGCAGGAGATGCCCTGCTGGGCCTGCACTGCTGCTGCATCTCGTTGAAACGGAAAGCACACAGACAGCGTGGCCACACAGTGCTGGCTCTGGCAGAAGCTCTCTATGCTGCCCGCAGTCTTGTCCCACCATCCACAGTGCGGGCTCGAGAGATGATCGGACGGCAACCCGGCATGATGGAGCCTCTCTGCCTCTCTGGCTCTTCCTCGGGGCACGGTTGGGACTTGACTTGAGCAAGCGTTGGTGTAACAGTGGGGACCAACACGGAACGTCACACTAAAAACCCTTTGTATTATTTTCTTTTCCCTTCGTCGCTCCCCGTTGCTTCTTCAACAAAGCAATTCTAGAACATTGTTCTCTGCCATCGCAGACTCCGGAGCCGTCCCCCGCGCTGCAACGATCGGTCTACAAGAGCCCACTCACCTCCAAAAATGCCACAATATGCCACAATATGCCACAATGGGGGTGCAAGAACAATGCACCTCACCGCACGGCTACAAAATCTACGATTTTTCCAATACTGTGATGTCTCAAAACCGCAAGATTCACAACTCTTCCAGCCTCCAGCCCCGAACCGGCTGAATCACCTCACTTCACCCCTTAACCGTCGAAATCATCAATCACAACCACAAGGCCACGGTCACCCCGTCATCAGCGCTAAAGACCACCGTGAACACCACCTCCACCACGTCGCTTGGTTAAAAAGTGATAGAAAATGGTGGTTCCCCCGCTGTCGTCGAGACCTTGCAACGGCTATCTGCAGCTGCAGCTTTCCGTTTTGGTCGGCGCTGAGTCGCTGTCCCCACAGCCAAATGCTTTATATCATTTTCGAGAAGCAATGCGAAGAAGCAAAGTCCCGGCTGCCCCGGGTGTGGAAACGGCGGTGAGTTTTCATCTTCTTTCGTAAAGACCCGAACGAACTTCCACGTGATCAGTTGACTACTTTTGAGGCGCCGAAGCTTGTTAGATCTCAAGAAGGCGTATTGAGGCTTTGGAAATTTCATTTACCTCAGGGGTACAGCTGCCGGTTTTCCATCATATGCTGCTTATCCTGCATGCAGGTCGCACTCGTTTATCATTGTTTATTCATTGCTGTCTCATTCGCTTCCAACTCCATCACTTGCACCCCTCCTCCGTCCACTTCAAATCTTTCTGCAAGATCATCCTCAGCCGGAAGTTCGGCTTTGTTGAGGTTAACACCGGAATTGTACGGAATATACTGATCGTTCTTTGATTGTTCGCCGCTCGATCGGGTTGACATCAAATGCTGTCCATTCCTTTGCAACCCCCTTTTCCTAAGAAGGAAAAAACTTATTGCTCCTACGATGGTGGCTATGGTTGCAACCACCCCTACAACCCCAACTATAATAGCGCTCGTGTTACTCATGCTAGAGGAAAGGTTTGCAGCAGACGTTGGGGTGGTGGTTTTATTCTGTTGTAATATTAGCATCTTTTTCAGTGTGAGAGTGGGTAGAGTTTACCGAAGTCGAATCCGTTGTAGGTTTGGTGGATCTTGCTGTTGTTGTTGTCGGAGGCACTTGCGTCGAAACATCAAGACCAATGTTACACGGTTCAGCAGAGCTCCCAGAAGTACAATTCGAGAGACCTGTTACCAGTCTTGGAAGTGGGATTGGCGTCGAGAAACCCTCATATGTAAATTTGACTTGAAGATCGGTTGAAGGTTCCGATACGCATCGCATTTCGGTGAAGCCTTCGGGGTAAGTAAAAGTAGCGCAAAGAGCACTGGGTGAGGTACTATAAAATTGTAAGTCACTCAGCCTTGTGTATTTCCAACTGCAAACTTTTACCAGATGAGATTCGCCTTATTATCTGAGCATGCCGAGCTACACGGAGCCGTCTCGGGGAAACAAGCCGTTCGAAATGTTCCACACTCTGTGCTCCCACAGCATCCCACTGCATTTACTGAACTGTTGACGTTTATTACGCATTGCCCGGGCACAGGGCAAGTCCACGGTTTTCCTGAAGATTTCCTCCAGTCAGCCCAAGCTAGCTCATATTTTCATCCAGCAATTCCGGAAAAAGCATACCTATATCTCCCCCAATCCATCCACAAATACTCGTTCCTATTGGAGGCGCAGGAGTTACATCTCTCGCACTAATTCGAACACGTGTAGGTGCGTTCTCGCTCGTGGTCGTCTGGCGTGGTAAACTCGAACTTGCTGCAACGATTCCCAGTACACCCAAAAGCAAAACCAAATTACAATTACCCGTACACCGCATCGCAACTCTCGCCCAGCGAAAGAATATACGTAAGAAAAGAGCTTGCCGCTCAAAAACCCAAAATTAATTCCAGAAGAATGCCCAGACGAAATCAGATCAGACAATAAAGTAAAGATGACATGAAAGGACGTCGTCAGAGACTTGGAGAGGG
Organism: Cudoniella acicularis; assembly: GCA_013054445.1. Lineage (NCBI taxonomy): Eukaryota > Fungi > Ascomycota > Leotiomycetes > Helotiales > Helotiaceae > Cudoniella > Cudoniella acicularis. Next base: position 7,052 of record JAAMPI010001818.1, on the reverse strand, counting down.
CAGCAAGCAGCACCACGCAAGTTCTTTTCTGTTATTGTTTCGGGCCGTCCCATTGAATTCATGCAGACTTCCTTGTCCACAAAAAATACCCCAGAGTTGTCGGCCGCCAGCGTACGGTGCCGCTTCTGTGATCCAATCAGCGTTCATTTCCTCTGTCGCAGATCTTGTCACTGCTTATTTCGAACGCCGTTGAAAATTGCTTCTGTACTCTTTGATAAGCACGGCACGCGTCTGTGCTTGGTGCTGATTGGCGGGCTTGGAGGAATAGCAAGGTTTTTGACGATTATTTGTGGGGATAATTGGGGTTAACCGTGCATGTACGAGTACAGTATGAGTAGCCGGCGGCTGTTGGTTTGAAAAGAGTGGGTGGGGTATTTAAGGTGATCCTATTTTTTTGATAGAGAAGACCGGAGCTTTGTTCTGAGGTCACCTCGCCGGGTGGTTATTTGACGATATATATTCTGTAGTGTGGTGACAGCTCAAGTGAGCTAGAATCTAAATGGCGCTCTTTTTTTTTAAACAGTTTCTTCTCCCTCACGTCTCTCGTCTTCTAACTTGGAAGATAAGTGATGGGATAAATTAGAATTATATTCGTCATTGCGATCAAGTGACGGATTTGGACTTTACGCACTTTACGAACTTATAAATTGAAAATGTTCTTGAAGTTGATTGCGTACGAAGGACCCATCAAGATGGGACTATCTTATAGAGGTCTTTCTTCTCATGGAGAATTTGTCGAAGTCAAAAGTAACTTCTTTGTTAAAGAGTAAAGAAAATTGAGAAATTATTTACTGAACGGTCCAATCTTGTCTTCCGATTGGTATCTTTGGGTTCGATGCCACACTGATAATTCAGGCACGGCTTGTAAACCTTGATATTACAAACTGCCTCCCCTTGTTTGATGAATTAAGATAGCTTGTGAAGTGGTAGGGCTAAGAAGCGATTCTCTCATTCTCTATTCTGAATGTTTCGGTTTTTGAAGTTGAACTTGAAGGTCAATATCCAAAGTTAGAGAGCGACGAATGAAGCAAGGCTTTAGTTTTTGGTGTATCGAGTATCCCCACTACTCACTACTTAGTACAAGTGTGGGGAAATACTCTTAACAGCTGTGCAAGCTACTCGATTCCGTCAAATCACATAGTGAGCCCGCATCCCGATACCTCGTTCAAAGAAGACCATGGGACATTTAATTAAAATTATTATTAATTGTAGATCAGTTCATAGGAAGAAAGAGAAAAGATAGCTGTAATCAGATCCCAAACGCCGATTTTCATCCAGCCCACACCCGCTCTTGATCCCGTCCCTTCCACATGATATTAATTAACCTTTCCCCACCAGACCTCCTACAACAACTCTTTCAATACCCAATTGTCGTATTCACCACCTCTCATACTTGCCCTTCTCATCAAGCAAAAACAAAAAAGCTCATAGCAGCAGCAAGAAGCATGGTTACCGTCTTCGCCTACACACGACACACATATTAGTCTTTCTCTCTTTTCCCCCCAAAAATATAATCAACTAAAAACAAGAATAAACTCACCGAAATGCTCATCGCCGACCCCATCATTGCAGAAGCATTCGAAATCGATTGCGTCTCTATAGTCGAAGTCGTGGTAGGCTGAGTAGTCGATCCAGTCGTCGTCACTACTCCACCACTTCTCGTTGTCGTCCGAGAATGAGTGATTATCGTTGTTGTATTGTAGCTTTGCCCGCTGTTGGTGCTGATTGTGTAAATTGGTGATTGGCTGCTAGCGGCGGCGCTGCTAGTCATTGAGGAGGCGCTGGTGTTGCTGGTAGTGGAAATGGAGATTGAAGAGGATGAGGTGCTGGAAAAGTGGGATGATGTGGAGATGGAGGTTGAGGTTGAGGAGGGTGTGGTGGAGGAGGGCGATGGTGATGATGGCGATTTGGACGTGGTGGTGTGTAGCGGCACGGTAGGGTTTGTTGAGGATGTACTTGGGAGGGCATCGAAGAGAGGTTGAACTGGGTTGGTGACGCTTGAAGGGAGTATATTGAAGCTCAAGACTTGGCCGGTAACGAACGAGTTGAAAAGAAGTAGGGGGGCAGTTGCGGTGTGGAGTGAGGGGTACATTTTAATTTTGGATGAGGTGCTTGTCAATTTTGGAGATGATTTGCAAAATGTAATTGGAAAAGAATGTGTAGAAGAGATGGAGTATGGAGGAAAAGAGCACGGGTTGATGGCATATAAAAAGGAGGAGAAAATACGGTAGCAACAAGTAACTGTTTACTTTTGAGCATAAAAGGAGAGATCGTCGCATAGTACGATGGGGGATACGCTTAAAAATCACTGACTCTCTACCCGAGGTTGAGGAATGTGTCCAAATATGTACATAGACAGAGAGCTTTAGGATTGAAATATTACCATGACAACGGATTGCATTTTTTCTAACTGTATGCCACCGCGACTAACACTTTGCTTGTTGCTCTTGATCTGGACGAAAATCGGGTTTTCTGCAAATTCCAAGAATGGCAAACAAATCCTTTACCACCCAAAATTTCGGGACCAGATGAATGATGGAAGTTCTCAGAAATGACAATATAACTGACACTAATGGGGCCATTGTATCAGTAATTTGGTGAAGAGGGCGAGCGAGTAAATATCACCGGGCTCGTATGCAACAAAGTTGTTTCAACCGAAGCACATATGTGCATATCGAAGGTATATTATAAAGGACATGTTAACAGAGGACCAGGGGCATTACTCGGTAATCAAATAGTAATAAACTGAGGTAGAAATAAGTATAAATGAATTCCGCAGGGGACCAAAGCGCATGCAACAGGCGATTCAGGCCGGAGCAAGTTGCAGTCGAAAAAAGGAAATCGTTGCGAGGAACACTTGTTAATCAGGCAGACTAGCCCTCGCGTGATATTTGCTGCTTTCATGCAATTTTCAGCTCATATTCAAACATGCACAGAGTGATGCTGTGGTACAGTAAGAGAACCGAGGTCTTCTTTCTCATGTTGTGCAGCATTGCAGCGGTTTCCGGTTCTTAAGTCGGCAAGGCTTCTCGAAAAGGATTAAGCACCTACGACCGTGCAGATGTGCACCCGCTGGCAACATTGTGTGCCATGATGTGGCCTCGGACCAACCGAGCCTCCGGGAGGCTGCGGATGAACACTGGATCCGCCGGTTCATCAAGAGACCCGGCTGACGATTTATGACCTCTCGTTTCTGGGTATTTCCAGGCTGTCGTGCGGGGCCGAGATGGACTCCGTATACAGCGAAGCCGTCGTTTTCGTTCCCAAATAGGCATTCAAAGAGTTGAAGCCAGAAGGTCCAGCCTCCCAAGCCCCGGGAGATTGACGAGCCGACTCCACAGCGCAATGAACTGCCGCCAATCGCAAGCTGCAGGGATGCTTCTCGCCTCACCTGTGGCTTCTCGGCGGACGGCGCATCCATCTCAACATGGAATGGAGTGCGAAGACTTCTTGGTAGGATGGACCACCCCATGAGATGTGATGCCATCCAATTCTCGCATTCTCCTTCCCATTATAATGCGCTTTCTTTCTCTGTATATATATAATCAAACTCTTTCCTTTCGCACTTCCGTTCTTGAGCCATCGTTGACGTCAGTGTCTCTGAAGACCCCTCTGAAACCTACGAAGCACCACGAGACAGCCCACCGAACACTGGCACTCTTCGCAGGATTTACGATTTCTGTCCTTTTCAAATTTCTTCTCAGCCTCTCATACACCGCTGATCAGTTGTACATGTTGTACAGTACATGCGCAGTTGACTTCTGCTATACGGAGGTTACATAGATTCCGATTTTCCATCCCATGCAGTGGCATGCACCAAGCCGGAGCTACCTAGGTGTATGAACCATCCGGATTTCGCAGATACATTATCCAAGTCCAATTAACTTTTAGATAATACGAGGAAGATTTCTACTACGAAATACTTCGAGATAACTTCCTCCATCCACTTGCGCAAGAGGTAGCCCGTTCAACATGTCCGAATTCGAGATTCCTTACAATATTGTTACGGCGTCGTCCGTGGTCTCTAGTTATATATTTGTGCAGCGCCTTCCAGGTTTACTTTTATTCAGGAATCCGAGTTACTTGGGGACATTTGTACAATTATGGATACTGCAGATGTTACTTTGGGCTTTCTGGAGAGTGGTGCTATGGCCAAGATACTTCTCCCCTCTTAGGCACCTTCCGAGCCCAAAAGATGAGAGCTGGTGGAATGGGTCCGCAGGTGTTATATTCAGCAACACAACCGGTGTTCCCATGGCCAATTGGTAAGTCTCCAGCAATAATATTGCCAGGTTCAGAATTGACCCATGCTTCTAGGTTAAATACCATTCCAAACGACGGCCTCATAGCTTATCGCGGACTCCTTAATATCGAGCGTGTCCTTCTTACCTCTCCAAAAGCCCTTAGCGAAGTCCTCACCCTTCGAAGCTATGATTTTATCAAACCAACACAGGTGGTTTCGACATTGGGGCGAATACTTGGGGTTGGTGTTCTGCTCGCTGAAGGAGATGAGCACAAGTTTCAGAGAAAGCATCTTATGCCGGCATTCGCCTTTAGACACATCAAAGATCTATATCCAATATTCTGGGGGAAGGCAAGAGAAAATGTGCATAAGATAGAGGAATTTGTGGTTGCTGGTGGCGTGAAAAAAGAGAACATCCCCAATAATGTTCCGGAAGCGGTAGATGGGGACAAGAGTGTGGCTGTTGTTGAAGTTGGCAGCTGGGCACAAAGAGCAACACTGGATATTATTGGACTTGCCGGTATGGGCAAAGACTTTGGTGCTGTTGAAGATGACAACACTCTTCTGAGCCGAACCTATCGATCAATATTCAAGCCAACACGACAAGCAATTATCCTAGGGATATTGTCGGTTTTCTTTCCCTCGTGGCTCGTCAGTAGGTTGCCTGTCAAAAGAAATGATGACATCGCGGCCGCAGCAGGCACGATACGGAAAGTATGTCGGGAAATGATTGAGGAAAAGAAGAAGAAGCTCGAAAAGAAAGAATTGACAGATGTCGATATCCTTAGTGTGGCATTGGAGAGTGGGGCATTCACTTCCGAAAATCTAGTCGATCAGATGATGTAAGCCTTAACTGCGACCCCTTTACACCTTTCTTGACTTTTGAGCCTTGTAGAGCATTTATATCTGCTCTCAAGAAATATCTTATATTTCCTGGAGCCTTTTGGAATACTCCCTAAAGAAAATCAGCTGATGTTGCAATTCTGACATTTAGGACATTTTTGGCTGCTGGTCACGAAACAACAGCTTCCTCGATGACCTGGGCTCTCTACATGTTGTGCCTTCACCCTGACGTGCAGACGCGGCTTCGTGCAGAAATTCGAGAGCACCTACCCAGCCTCGACACAGACACAGATGTTACGAGCCAGCAGATCGACCACATGCCGTATCTTAATGCCGTGTGCAGTGAGGTCCTTCGATACTATCCACCTGTTCCCCTCACTCCCCGCATCACAGCAAATGATACCACGATTCTTGGCAAGAGAATTCCAAAGGGCACTCGTGTAATGCTTGTACCATATGCAGTCAACAGATCGCGAGAGCTCTGGGGACCGGACGCCGACAAATTCAACCCTGACCGCTGGATGCCCTCCGAGAACAATCCTCAAAGTGCAAACGGTGGCGCTCCAAGTAACTACGCTTTTTTGACATTCTTACATGGGCCCCGAGGCTGTATCGGACAGGGCTTCGCAAAGAGCGAGTTTGCTTGTTTGCTGGCTGCTTGGGTCGGGAGATTCGAGTTTCAGATTAACGACGTGAGGGAATTGGACGAGGCGAATATGGAGATCAAAGGTGGCGTTACTGCAAGACCTGCGAAGGGTCTGTATGTTAAGACGAAGGTGGTGCCGGGCTGGTGACCGGAGAATGTGGTAAGTTTCATGAATATACGACTAGGAGCAACGAAATGTAAATATTGGACATAATTATGCTTAACAATCTATTACCTGTTAAATTTTTGAAGCGTTGAGATATGCGAAAATTGCATGTCCATTGCAGACGAAAAGATTTTCAAACTGTGCTTCCTACGAGGGGCCGGTAAGAAAAAAAAATTCTGCCATTCCTGTTGAAGCCTGATGTTCACACCTGTAATCTGCCAAGACAATAAGCAGTGAAGCTACGTGAATAAGTATAAGAATGCTTCTTGCCGGACAAATAAATGTGCGACTGCCCCCGCTCTTGAACTCCCAAAAGAAATGCTTCTTTTGTAAAAACACCCTAGTGATAACAGTCTCGAGAATATCAAAATTAAAAAGCCAACAATCGAATATTACGTGAAGGGAGGATAAAGCCTGGGACACGGGGTCCTGAATGTTTCCTTTCGCAACTTTGCGATCCAAATTCAAGGAAGACACTTCAAGGTATTAAAAGAACCACGAAAGAAAGGAACATTATTGTTGGATGGGGTGATTAAAAAGACACTGATTATCCTTTCGCACTTAATTTGCAGTTTTGTTTCGATGATTAGGTGTTCAGTGTTTGAAGTGTTGTGGTAGACTTTTCCGGTTTCTAGACTCTTGAACTAAGTTCCTCTTTAGAACGAAAGGAGAGTACCGAGGGTTAGAGCATGTTTACTTGAAATTGAGATTCAGTGGGCTATAGGCAATTGATAAAAGTGGTAGATAATATGAAATTCGAGCCTAGAGGCGTCTTGGGAGAGTATTTAACAAATTCGCGGTGGAGCCGTATGAAGTTCTTGGCAGCATAGGTCCTTTCTCACAGAAAAGCGGTTGCCAAAGAGTGTTCGCCAATTTTACCAAGGTGGAAAAGCCCTTGGGCTCTAAAAATTTCTGCCTTGTTCATTGTGCTATCGAGTGGGGTGCGGCGCGACGCGAGGCGCGCCCTCCTTTTTAAGCGAGGTAACACAACGACATCCCCCAAAAAGGTAAAATAAAGGTGTGTGTTAGACACCCAAGAAAAAAATATGATATTGGATAAAAGAGAGACCTCACCAGCAAAAGTTCAGTCCGGTGTCAAATACCTACCTACATCTTACCCCATTGTCGGAAGTCGCTGAGGACTTTTCTACTAG
>JAAMPI010001817.1:0-10286 GCA_013054445.1 Cudoniella acicularis | reverse complement strand
CTTTTCTAAGCGAATGTGGCTGCAGAATCACACGACCACGCTTATAGCATTGGCTGGACTCTCAGTCTTACTGCCTCAATGTCTTACCTCAGCTTCCTCCCACTGCAATTTTTTCATGTTTTAACATGGCGAAGTGATTCATCCTTCTCGCAGCGGAATTTTCTTACTGTTTAATCTCAGCATCGTCATTTTTAGCCCCCTGCGCTCGCTTGTCTACTCGGGCGCTTGTTTCGAGGCTCTTGAGTGGTGGAACTACACAGGAGAGGCTCAGAGAGCACCCGTATAGCACGAGACGAGGGGAATTTAAAGATTATCGGCTGTTTTTGCTCTTTTGTTCCAACTCTCGAGGATTACGATGTGGCCCATCAATAGCCCGGTAAATCCTCCACTACAAGCGAATCTCGGGACAGAATAACGTTGCAGATAGGATTAGACGGTATCCCTCCAATGAGAGGTCAAGTTTCTGTGCTTTCAGCCTCAGTCATCACTAAAAACGGGCGAGCAATTCTATGACGGAGCCTCAATCTTCGTTGCTACACCTCATCCTCTTGTCAGGTGGATGGCGCCCTAATTTAAGGTTCTTTGAAGAGCTCATAGGAACGTCTTTTAGGATTCATCCCTAAGGATTGAGTTGTTTTCATTTCACTTCACAGTTGCGGTAAGTTGCTGCTCATTTCTGAATGTATAAGAGAACAGTCAATTCATCACAATGGCCATCTCATCAGCCATCGCATCACCATCACTACACTCCTGCCATTGGAGCCAAAAGCATTTTCTGTCCTTTTTGAACAAGTTTCATTCTCGTTATTCCATTCATTTATCTTCGCCCAGTTCCATTTCAACAAACTTATATCATTTTCCCCTTTCACCGCGAAATACTACTATATATTTTTCAGTAGCAGACACCTTCCTGATCGTCCATCATGCGGTTCTCTCTCGCCCTTATAGCCTATGTGGCTATGCTTCTGGACTTTGGGGTCAATGTTGGGGTCAATGCCATACCAACACCAGAAAGCGTTAAGACCGAAGCTGGCCTTCATCAACTCGGCGCGAGAGCTGATGGTATCAATCTCATTACAAGGTACCTCAAGACCAACAACAAGGGTTACGGAACAAATCCCTATCCTGCAGCACCAGATAGCACAAAGGCGGGAAATACAGTGGAAATTAAGGACACCAGATATAAAGCAATTCATGGACCATACGTTGCCGTTCCTAATGAAGGAACCCTCAAGGTGGAGGCGAAAGCAGGAACGTCCAAAGTCAACTGTAAGCAATACGGCTCATTGACCAACTTTCAAACTTCACACCTAACATTACTTTAGCGGATCATGTCTTTGAGATTCAAACACTCAGCAGGTTTATGAAACTACATGTTCTTGTGAAGCCGCTCAACGGTTTCTTTTTAGCGAACCACCAAGCCAAATTTTTCGAGTCAGGTTCAGCCGCGGAGAGAGCTGCGGACCCGAATTACAAGAACAGCGTCTATCATGGCAGTCTCTACCAGCATCTTATCAAACAGCTCGGGAGTATCGACCACTTGGACCGCCTAGCCTTGCTCGATACCCCGACAAACAGCGTAAAGGGAAATTTGTGGGGAATGAAAGCCTTAGGTTTACCTACCGACCCCCTCCAAGCTGCCTACCAGATTGAGCGACTCAATAACTATATGGTTTCCGAGAAGGATGCGTGGTGTGCAGCGGCCACAGGCATGATCAAAGAGCTCAATGAATTCCGTGAAGCGAGGAAATCACCCGCCCAAACGACTTTGACCCACCGCCCGGCGCCTCCTCATACGAAGCGAACCTCCCCGAAGAAGCCCGATCCAAAAACACCCCGCCCGCAACGAGCAGCAGTATTTGGCGTAAATTACGCCCTTACTCCAGTCACGGGAGTGGCGAGCCCGCTTGAATCAAACGACGAAGATTATAACGAGAAGCCTCCACCACAAGCTAATGGGGATCTCAACCGTGGGGGGCTGACAGGGGATTACGCAATCCCGATCGACCTGGACTATAATGACGATTTCGTGGAGTTTTTGAACGCCGAAGTCAAAACAGCCGGCGCGAATTTGAAAAAGGAGTTTACTGCTGTGCAAGTTAAATTGAGTGCCGCAGATAGGCCCAAGTTCAAAGATTTTTCGGTCACATTCGTAAAAGCGCTTCTGGATTGCGAAGCCATGAAAGACCACAAAGCTGTGGAACCTGTCGACGAGCCATCGTCAGACGAAGATTCTGGAAACGAGTCACCGACTGAGGAGGCGAACAAACGTAAACAAGCTGCGGCAGCGAAGAAGAAGCAACAGGAAGAGGAAGAGGCGGCGAAGAAGAAGGGTGAACCTTCGGACACGAAGGGCAAGGGCAAAGAGCCTCAGACTGGTGAAGGTAGTGAGACGGCAGAGGAGAAAAAGAAGAAATTGGAAGCGGCGAAAGAGGCGGCAAAGAAGAAGGGCAAGCCACCTCCAACTCCAGTGAAGAAGCCAGCGAAGCCAACGAAGCCGAAGCCAAAGGATGACCCAAAGAAGGATTAATCGCTGCACTCCAACAATGGGAAGAAAGAAGGAGGTCCACCACACACAAGTCGTGGATCTAGAGAGCATCGTGTTCCATCAGCTGAACTGGGTTTTCAAGATGGCTATCCCAGAGTTTGGGGATTGATCCTGGGACTGGGTTGGAGTTTTCGGAAGGCATTTAGGCAGCATGGATCAGGGTTGTCGCATAAAGTTTGGCGTTTCATTTCATTTCGCATCTTAGAATTTTATTTTCTCGGGGGCTTTGAGAGCATAGGTTTGGAGTTTGAACATGCATCTCTGATTTGGATTTCATACATAGACATACTAGGCATCAGCTTGAATTTATACCTTTATCTTGCTGAACTTTTTCTGCCACTTCAATGAGAAAGATTTTGAATACCTAGTTCGAAGATTTTGACATATTAAAAGTCTCTAACATTTTATATTTCGAAGTGTCTAGCTTGAAGTGAGTCTACCTGAACGTGGCCTCACTCTCTCTTGAATATATATCTTGATATGTATATTCTCTCGTATCACCTCACGATATATATATATATATATATATGATGTTCTTATACTTGGTGTCTAAGTTTATTAAATGAAACATAACATTTAGAGCTAGAACTTATACGTGAAAAAAGGAAATTGAAATCTATTGTCCTAGATTCGGATTTTCAGGAAAGAAAGGCAATTAAGAGATTTTGAATGTGGGTTTATTGTCTACTCAGTGGAGCAGAAACCTTATAGGATAAGACCCAATCCACTGGTGTACTAGTAAAACAGGTAATCTCACATGGGAATGTTCTCATGGTATTTTCCGTTTCCGTCTCTGGACCTGAGCAGTCGCGCGTGACTCGGCGGGTCAACAGTATTTATATTTATAGCCAATAGTAAGCATAAGTTAAAAGGGGGAAACTCCTAGTAAAGTTATTTATTATAAAGGTTCATTTGTTGGTCTACCTAATCAGGGGGTTAGATTTTCTTCGTTTTTCTCCTTTTAACTATTAATAGTTAAGATAATATCGTATAGAGTTTTAGATTTCTAGCTCTAGAAGATAGTAATATTAGTTAGCGATTACTATACTAGCTAACACATAACTTATCTACCGCCTTTGTTACAGATCTGCAAAGCACTAGGGCCCTGACGTCACGTGGGGACGTATTTGNAAGAAGGTGCTNTATTAACGAAGAANCTAAGCTNAGGAGAGAAGAAGGAGAGGTGGCCCTGAAGGGGNCTTATATANAGGAGGTGAGTNCTGGNAAGCGAGGNCACGTGATAAGGGGTTAGGGGGACGTGTCGTAGCCTCCTGTCGCATATAGCGCCATACTGTCTGAGTCTCACTAGTCACAGGACTGTGCGTTGCACTAGGTCTGTGACAGATATACTCTTCTAAACCTATCCTAGTAATAGTATTTATAGGTATAGCCTCGAATATAATACTATAGAGGTGCAGGGAAGCCTGTACAACCCAGAAGGGAGGGAGTTTAAATAGACATTGATTTGACTGAAGAAGAGAAGAACTAGCTAGCTGAGAACACGTCTTTTATCCTCCTTCGTATAGGTCACGTGTCTGCGAACCACGTGACCACCCAGCGACCGACTGACTTCCCTACTATATTATAATATATATTCTATAGCTAATAGAGTCTTTATCGTCGAGTTAGTTAATAACCTAACTTTTATAATTAATAATATAATCGGTATCTTTATCTTTATTATTAAAGCGCCTCTTAGTCTTAATAATATCTAAATATTTAGTATTAAACCCCTATATCAAGAATTATAATCTTAACTTTTTCGCTTTTTACGAGTATAAAGAACCCTAGTAAAGAGAAAATCTTATTTTTTTAAAAAAAAAGAATAGTTATCTCGATTAAAAGATTCTATTTTTTAAAGAGTTTAATAATAGGTTATTTTTAGAATATCTGAATCTATTAATTAAATATATTTAAATAAAAATCATTATTAATATTTAAATACTAATAGTTTTAAAACTATTATATACAAAGAGAGTACCTACGAAACATATATATAAATATATAACCCTACTAATATATATATCCAAGTTAGTATCGAAGCCCGTCTGTCTACTCACTTGCTATTTTTACTTCCTAGCCTTTCCGTCCTCCTATACTTCATTCTCCGCTTTCGAAAGGTGTCTCAAATGGCTTTTCGGCTTGTAACGCAATCCTTGCTAAATGCCGCCGTTCACCCGTATCCCAATTTACTGTCGCTGTGTGATTCACAAGGCGGTTCTGCTCATCACAGTATCAGCGCAAATATCACCGCGATAAGCCCTTGCCAATCAAGCTAATGGTAACAAGTAAATTTCACTTACATCCCAGAATACCACCATTCCCGGCTTCCACTGCACTCTCGCTTGAAAGTCAACCCCGCAGGCAATGTGGTCGTATAAGAAGTTCAGCAGCACATCGCTTTCTTCTTTTTTTGTATCCTACGATCCTACGAGTAACTAGCACCACCTATCAGCACTGCTCAGAAGAGCTTAACCAACGGACCCGGATTTACCCACAAGACCGATTGACAAACAATGCCTTCTCCCCTGTTCCCTCATGCGTCCTCACAACCGGATGTTCACTCTCTACCGGGTCCCTCCTCACAATCCCCTCCCTCCCTCTACTAAACCCCGCCTGCTCCTTCCCCGAATGCACAGCCCTCAACCCATGTAACCTCTTCCGAAACTCAGCACTCAAATTTCCATATGCCTTCACCATATCCACGAAAATCGTGTCCCCACCCGTCTCAGGATGCTCAAGTACATACAGCATCGTCACGCCTGGAGGCTGCTCTTCGAACGAGGAGTCGCAGTGCCAGCCAACGGAAGAGATGCGGGATGACATGAATTTTTTTGCGCCGAGATCGCCAGCGCCGCGATGCACGAGGTGGATTTCGGGGTGGCCCTCTGGGCACCCGCTTGTCAGATGAATGTATGGTCTTCCGAAGTACGAGGCCCAGCCTACGGCTTGAGGGATTTCTAGGTCTGCGAAATCTTGGTCAGTGAACACAAGGAGCTTTCGGCGAGCGAGGAGGAGCGCGAGTTGGTCCTTTGCGATGTTGCTTAGTTGGCTTAATTGTATGCCGCGGATTTCAGAGCCAATGCTGGGTGTCATGTTTGACATTGTTGTTTTTTCGGTTAGGAGAGCTTTCATTGTTGGGTCAGCACTGAGGCTTCGTTCGACATAATCGAATGGTTCAAGTGGTGGAAAGGTTTGTGAGGGGTCCCACGTTGGTAAGTAATTGGGATACTGGGTTTTATGTCAGTATCCTAGGTTGCAATTGGAAGAGTTGCAGCATGTCGACCTTTGCAGCAGGGTATTCATCATCGCCATTTTGTTCACGCTCCCGATTGAACGACTTGGGGCCTGGAATCGGACGGGACTGAAATGTTGATTTGGCGGGCGGATCTTGTGTTTTTGACTTTGCCTGTAACATTCTTGTCTATTGTTGTATCGCTGTCGATGAATTGAGGTGGATGTCGTTCGGCACGACTCAATGTGCCGACATCACTATACATATTGACGTTTCTGGTGAGGCATTTAGGCAAAGTCGGAACTACGGCAGGTCATCGGGATCTGCGCACGTCGCCCGACCCTAACAAGAACGTGGGATTTAGACTTCTTATTTCCGAGATTGTTGCGTAAGCGAAGAAGTTGGATGACGGTTTTTAAAGGAGTAACTCGATTAAATAAATCTGCTTTATATTTGATAACATTATTGTCCAGTAGTTCTCCAACCCTAAATAACTTAGACACTCTGTCTCTCCTAACCTACCTTAGTACAATGTCTCAACGTAGACATTCGCTAAGAGTCCTCTACTAGTCCTTGTATATAGATTCCCCACGTAGATAGTGAATAGCATTTGCTGGTCTATAACATTACTAAGAGGTGATATAGTATTCTATTTAAAATATCTAAAACTTATATTAACTTTATAATATATAAAATAATTATATTATTAACTTTAAATAAATAAAACTATGAAAAGATATATTATTATGTTACGATTTTACATCACGTGTACTCCCAGGCCTGAGGCTCGGTGACCACCTGGTGGCTTCACATAGAGAACCAGGAATGGCACAAGAGTCACGTGGTCAGTCACGTGACTAGAAGGGACCGATAGACCTGTTGCAATTTCAAGGTCTTCGAGTCAAAAACGAGTGTATTCCATTAAGGAGAAGATGACTACTGTACAGGAAGGGCTTCCAGAGCCTATAATTATGGGCGTGGCACCAGGCCGAAGCGTACCCTGAAAAAGGTCTGCGACCCGAATCGCAACAAGACCGACGTCTCGGGCCCTAGGGCAAGTGCCCAGTGCGGCCGAAACGACAGGCCCTTCGGCTATAGGCAGGAAGGTTCTTTATAAGCAATAGATTTTCCTTAGATAAGAGCTTCGTGCTTAACTCAATATAGTATTTAGCAATATACTTTATTCCTTATACTATACAGGACTTCTGACTTATCACTCTCGTGTATACTACTAATATCCCAACGTCCTACCTTAGAATACCAACGGGTAATCTATAAACGTTAGGTGGGCCACGTGATCGTATACCAACAATTTCACAACATCAGCAACAGCAACGTCTCCGGAGCCTGTATTACTTTCCAGACCTCAACTTGAAGCCCCATGAAATCTCACTCTCAATCTCCAACATATATCCTCGGTGTCTAACCTAAGAGATACGATATTCCAAAATGACGGACCTGGAACATAAAGATGCTTCATCGAAAGCCTCATTTTCATGCCTTCCCTTCGAACTGCGTCAAATAATTTGGGTCGAAACGTTCGAGCCTCGAGTTCTCACCGTTGAAGCACATTTCAACAAAGCTTTTACCAAACGTCGGCGCACAAATAGGGTTGTAACTTGGGGGTCGTGCCGCACATTCACAGCCAAATTAGGAGTACATCCAAGCCGCAAAATACGAAAACGGGGTACAAAGGGATACGTCCCCGTATTAAGTACAGAAGCAAAGGTTGACCACCTGAGGGATTACCACAAAGAAGACATACCTAGGCCAGTCTTCAAGAACGCTAGTAAAGGGCAAGTATAATCAGCCTACATCGATGAACGGCGGATTAGTTCTCAATGGTGGAGATGTGTCAGGTGCCTTGAAAGAATTGATATTGCCCGTTATGGTTATAGTTGCAAGAGCTGTAAGGTTCAATGCGAACCTTGGCGTCAGGATTTGCGGAAACCTGGCGGAAAAGAGACCATTCCAGAAGATAGCGAGCCTGATATTACCGCCGCGGAACCCGCGACTGAATATTACTCACTTACTCTGATAGTTCCGCTTCCCAGCCCCTGGCAATCATTTGATCTTCCATCCACAGATGGCAGCTACAGTCTCATGTCCTCGTATAGTCAGCCCGGCTCATCTCGGTGGTACGAGTCGTAATAGGGCATCGCCATAAGATTCTTGTTCAGAGCTGATTGGATAGATACGGAGAAATTTCTGGCAGAACGTGCAGCCGCCCCTCTTTCATTCTCTCCTTTTATAGTCTCCGGTCCTTTCTCCAAGGAAAGATGATGTTATCACTGCTGTTGCTTTTCCCGGAGATTTCATTCAGAATCATTCTAGTCCGTCATGCTTGGAAAGGTATGCGTGGTTATATCCTGCTTCTCTGCGTTTTTTTGCTATGTACTAGCCCCTAGGCGGCAAAGCTGTAATGAATTTAATGACTAAAAAAATATGCGAAACTTAACTTCTTCAGCCGGTCGTGCATCTTGTTTTCCAGCCGCGGGGTGTACGAGCAAATTTGAATTTTCAATATTTCTAACTTCTCACAGAACCCTGGTAGCAATATGGTTCTCAAGAAAATAACTTTACTGCCTCTTCAACAATCATTCTCTCCCTATTTTCCCACTTTTCGACTCAAGCATGAACAATCTCCCCGTCCTCAATATAAACATCCTCATACCCCGCCGTAATAAAAGGAATCACACTCCTATCAAACAAATAATCCTCATCTGGCTTAATCATCTCCAGCCACTCCTGATCCGTATAAGCTTTCTCAAACAGCCCCATATTTGCAACCAGAGGCTCGGCACAGGCGTCGTATTGGAGTGCTAGGTTTTGTGAGCCGCCGATAGCGGTTATGGTAGCTTTGCTTGTGGTTGGGGTGTGGTACTATTTGGATCCCCAAAAAGGGTTATTGATATTCGGAAAGAAAAGGGAATGTTATGAAAGGGGCACCTACTTGGGTATATTTAAGACATCCCATACGTTTTAGGAAAGGTGATGCGAGAGCGGCGTGGTGGTTGCTCCAGTGGGAGTGCAATTCTTCCTCGGTGATCGCGGAGTTACGTTTGACGAAAATGGACACTTTGATGAGGCGTTGCTTGGTGGCCATTGCTGAAGGCTCCGCTGGGTATTTTTCGAGTTAAAATTGGTACAATAAGAGTCTGAAGAGGAAACGATGAATATTTTGCATCGAGGAACCGAGTTGAAGTTTCAAATGATTTTTCAACCTTGTCCGGTCACACTTTATATTTGGCATGCTATTAATATCATTATGCCTTCCTGAATATCAGGGGTTGGTTCTACGCTTGGAATTGCTTCATAATCGAGTTTCTCATCGTGATGATTCCGCTAGGCTCTTGCTTATTCACGCAACCAGGAACTCCGGTTCCTTAACTCCCTTGCAAGACTGACGTGTTGCAATAGCTTCATTATCCATATTCGGCGGTATTACAAATTCGTCTGAAAGCTTTTCGTCCATATCGGCAGAGAAGAAAGATCCATGCCTGACAATTGTAAAAATGCCAAGTGTTCGCATGGTTTCAAAGGGTATAAAGTCGCTCAACATCGAGCACCAAACTGCCACAAATCCAACCGTGCAGCACGATTTACCAAGAACCCTTTATTAATTGACAATCTTAACTTATATCCAGCGCTAAGTGGCACTCCTTCTCCAGCAGCAGCATGTGATGCGAATGGAAGGCGGTTTGTACAAGCAGCTTACACGCGAAAATGTTCTCTGCAGTGAACTTGGCCATCAGCTCTTCGATACCCTCCATGTCGCCTGCTAGCGTGACACTGGAAGGACTGTTCTCGCACGCGATAACCACCTTGCTGGCTGTGATGGCATCCACATAGGGCTGGGGGTCTAACGCGCCTAACCCGACGGCTAGCATACCGCCTGGCGCACGCTTGGTCACTGTGGCGAGATGTTGCGCCGTAATGAGCCCACGGAAATAAGTAGCTGCCATGGCGTCGCGCAGGGAGAGTGCCGCGATCTCGTCCGAGGAGTGCCCCGTTACAGCTGCTGGGATGACGCCGAAGTCGCGCAGAAGCTGTACCAGAGCGAGCTGCACGGCACACGAAAGGGGCAAGCTAAACTTGACCTCGTTGACGCGAGACGTCTCTTCGTTGCGTCCGAGTTCCTCGACGAGAGACCAGTCGGAGCCGAAGGACCGGATGATTTGGTCGCACTCCTCGAGCGTCTGCTTGTACACAGGGTATGAGGCCGATAGCTCCCGCCCCATGGCAAACCACTGCGCGCCCTGCCCATTGAACACGAGCCCAAGACGGGGAGGCACTTCAGGCATCTGTATGGGCTGGAGAGCGTTGTCGCTAAGTGCTGAGACGAGGCCTGCGGGCCCGGAAGCGCTTAACGCGATAGTCCAGGGGAAACTCGTTCGTCGTTCCGTCAACGTGTAGGCCAGGCTTGCGAATGCAGATCTATCGGAGAATCCTTCTTGGGACGATTCGAGGTACTCTCTTAGGTTGGCGGCGATTTGCTGCGCG